>JABYQS010000504.1:0-20227 GCA_022592435.1 Cerioporus squamosus
TAACTGCGTATCCAACCTGCCATCCATAGATCACATCTATTATCATCTGCCATTTCATCCTCGACCTCCGCCGCGCAGATTACTGTCGCGCTGACAGTGAATGCGCATCGCTCCGTTTGTCGACGTCCATACCGGCAGGAACTCGCATCGCTCCTTCCCTGAGCTCGTCACACCATTCGCAGGCCCGATTCAACCGAGCTTCTTGTCAACTGGGAATCTTTGGGACGAACCGGACCTCCGCGGTACCACGGATCAGGAGCACCGTGATTTTGAGTCTGCACAGCCTAGGGGTGATGAGTTCGAGGTGGCGGAGTTCTGTGGTGCTGAAGGAACGAATGCCGAAGGTGAGTCTACAAGGCCACATGCTGCTCGGTCACGCGCTCACCCTAGACTCAGCTGGTCAATCATCGCAGCTTGGTCCGTAGATGGCTCTGTGCGATCGCTCCGAAACTGCTTGGTAGTGTGGGCACCCCTCAGAAGGTACATACACTGTCATCATCATAGAATGTCTCGTCTTGCGCTTATCTATCCATCAGGAAACGCTCATTTATCCGTTCGCTACCGTCCCGTGCCGACCGGAGTCCCGGAGCCACGGAGATCCCCCCATATACAGTAGAATCTCTACGAAGGAATACGCTGGTAAGGAATAACCGCGATAAGGAATAGGGCTCGGGCCCCTCCCAGATGGGCGCTTACACGCCAAATCGACCTACAGTAGGGAATAATTCCGCTAAGGAATGATGATTTGGGGTCTCCCGAGCGTATTCCTTATTAGCGATTCGACTGTAGCTGGAGATCGCGATCTCCGTCCTTCTCCAGCTAGAAATGCTCGTCTCCGTCCAGAGAGTCTGTCTCCGTCTTCGATGCAGCGATGAGTATGCGCATGAGGACGCTATGAGAACACTTATGGAATTGCCCCGCCTCTAGTGCGCACCAAGGAATTCACCCAATTCGATCGCAGAGCCCAGAATATGACCGGGAAGATGGGCTATCAGGTGAGGCCTGCACGTCGTTTGTTTCCGTATTCCGTCACACTAACACTCTCAAACCTCTCATGAATAGGTGGACGTCACTAATATACTCATGCAGCGAGCTTTTGCGGCGCGAACGAGCCTCGTGCATCCATCACAAGACGACAAAGTCCCGGTACACTCGGTGGGCGCCTAATGTACTCAACTGCGTGCGGCAGTCTACCGCAAAGTGGAGGACATGCACGGCCATGGAGCCTCCCCTATTCAATATGCTTTGGTGGATTCTGGATCATGCGTGTATACCCTGGAGAGTATGTTTACCGTGATGCTCAAATATCTCTATTTCTTCTAGGCGGTCTCGAGAACTCACCGGGCCCTCAAGCACAAGCTAAGCCAATCCTGGCTTATCCTGATTGGACAGAACATCGGTATGTACATGAAATCTATTTGCTTCTTTCTCCGACCTCTCATGACAGGCTTGACTTGCAACGGAGACATGCCCTCCAGATGGAGACTGCATCTCTGGCAGGAGATTGGCATCTCCGTCCTGCACTGCCCGGAAAGCATCTGATCTAGGCGACGTCCTCCGGAGCGCCGGACAAATTGCCTCCAGCCGGGGAAATCACGGTTTCCTGATGTACTTGACTCAGTACTAGGCAACTGGAAGGTGTACAGGCGTCTACTCCACGTTGGCTACTTACTCGGTAACAACGTCATTCAAACTTTACTTACTCTGTCTCTTACTCCCACTTACGGCAAAATGTTGAGTAGAGTAACATCGATACTTACCCGGGCTGATGCTGTGGCCACTGGCGTCATTTCCTCCCCACCACCACCACCGGCCGCACCATAGCTAGTACTACCAACATTCCTTCTCTCCTCCTCGTGTTTCTGCGGACATGTCGTCTCGTAAGCTTAGGCTTAAACGCACTCCGACAGAGCAAGCAGAGCACGACCTGAGGAAGGCACGCAAAGCAGCTCGGAAGGCTGCCAAACGCCGTGACAAGTACGGCGACGACTACGCAGAACACGAGCACGGAAGGAAGAGGCTACGCACAGATAATGGACCCTCGTTGGATGCTCTTGACGATAGCGACAGCGAGTACGGCCCTCAACCTGCAGCATCCGGCTCTAGCAGTCATCGTGCGCACAAACCGGACTTCGACTATATCCAGGCGCAGGTGGAGGAGAAGCGGTTTAGGGACAAGATGTGGGGTGCTATGGGCGACGACGAACGTCTCGACTCTATGGAGGCTTCGTTGAACTCGTACGCGCACGTCCCGAGGAGATGGAGAGGCGGCGGAATGGACCGCATGGACGACGAGCTGGACGTCGATCCGCGGTACATGGACGAGGAGGACTATGCGGAGTGGGTTAGAGTAGGAATGTGGAGGTGCGTACTGTCACTGTCTCTTGTGTGTTTAACTGAAGGATACGGCTGTGCAGGAAGAAGCATGCGGCGGAGCATGAAGAGCAGATGCGTCGCCAGGCCGAGCAGAAGGCGCGAGAGGAGCGCGAGAAGGCCCTTCGCGAAGAGACAAGACGACTGGAGCGTGCAGCGGAAGAGGAGCGCAGGATGCGCAAACGCGCGAAGGAGCGGGTGCGTGAGGTTGAGGCGCGAGAGCTCTACGACACGCGGTGGAAGGCCATCCTTGCCACTGCCAGTGTCACCACCGAGGACGAGATGCTGCGTTTCCAAGATATCCCCTGGCCCATCATAACGTCGGCTGTGTCGTTGCGAGACGACAAACCTGCGCGCGTTCGGATTGAAGACCTGACCGCCGAGGCAATCTCCGCATTCCTCCTTCCGCCCTCCGAGCATGATGCGCCGACTGCGGACTTCTCGAAGGAGCGGAAAGAGAAGCTGCGTGAGACGATGTTGCGCTTCCACCCCGACAAGTTCGAGGGCCGGATCATGAAGCGAGTGCGAGAGAAGGACAGGGAGCGTGTTAAGGAGGCAGTGGGGATTGTCGCGCGGACTGTGAACTCTCTCATGGGGGAGGGCAAGTAGAGACAGGTGAGTCCTGCGTTGGTTTCGACCTTTCAAAATCAGTGGCTGACTGACACATTTTCACAGATATACCCGCTTATATCCATAGACGAACATACAGCACAATAGTAATCCTGCACGGCGACCTCAGCTTCTCCCCTGGTCTTCTGTCGTCCGCGATTCGCGACGGGCATAGCGGCACAAATTTGTTGGCCCTTTTGTGATGGTAGTCCGGTAGCTCGTTGAGTCTGATGCTATAGGAGTGCGATGACCCACGACCGAGGGAAACAGCGTCGTGCGTACGCGCCACTAAGTAAGTACGTCCTTCCGCGACATAACGTCTGGCCATGTCAAGCTCACGTCTTCTGACACAGCCCGTCACACACGCCCCGCAGGTAATGCTCAGCCCCGAAGACCATGCCGGAACGCGCTCCTGACAGGACTTTGCGACGGGGGCTGTGAAAGCTTATGTATTAGGGTGGGGTGAGTTTGTTGTCGGTGATATGATGGGTGCCCGTATCACCAACCTTCTTGTCCAGTCCAATCGCTCCGGAGCTATATCGCCCAAGAGGCAACTCCACCGGCCGTAAATTTCAGTGTGGCGGATGATTGCGTCCACAGAGGTCACCACGGGAGATGCTGGAATGGAAACATGCTAAGGCCGAGTCATGTTCTGTGAGGACTGGTGGCTCAACGCCGCGCAACTGCCTTCGGGTATTGGACGGTCGTGCAAGCCTCCCAATACTGCATATAACTTCGTGCGTGGTCTTCTCGATACCCAGCAAGCGCACCTCCCCGCTGTTTCCACTTCGAAACCACCCACTCGAACGATGAACCTCTACGCCCTTCTCGCGATCCTACCCTTCATCTCCGCCACTCTCGGCCAGGGAGTCATCTCCTGCCAGGACGACTACGACTACAACGGGAACAAAGCCGTCCCCGTGCACTACCCCTCGATCTCGACCCCGTCCACTACGTACGTCGGCGGGCCGTACAACTCGCACTGCGGCCAGATCGTCGGCGGCGGGGTTGACTACACCGGGAACTGGGAGTCGGACACGTCCCCTGTCACCGCGATCGGCGCGAGCTTCTGGGTCACGCCCGATGGGTGCATGAACGTCGAGTGGGATGGGGTGCATTCGTACTGCTGCCCGCCGGGCGCGATCAACGAGGGGACTACGTCTTGCGACTATTTCTGAACATAGTCTAGGTGGGGCAGTGCGCCATTGTACGTCGTCGCTGTCCTGTTCGAGTGTGCACTGATTTGAAGCGGCACTCATGTAGGAGATACTCCACGCGGAGACGAAGTTTTCCGTAGACCTGTTGTCGATCCTGTATATGACTCCTTGTCCTCATACGCGTGTTCAGATCAATGCACAGAGGGGATGCAGTCGCTCGACTTCATAGAGGCGACGGCGGAGAAGACACCACTGCGAATATCAGGACGATCCCTTTGACAAGTGAAGGGCGGGTGGAGAGTTATCAGACCAGATGGAAATGGAGAGGCTACTATACAACACAAGATAACGGTGGCATACAAGAGGAGAAGACGCGATACATGCAGAGTAGTACAAGGTACAAGATGGTTGACTGTAACTCCAGGGACTCATGAAGACCGCCCGGTCCCCATCCTGCAAGGAACGGGCGGGGCTCCTGCGCCAGTCGACACCTTCCGATGTGGGTTTCCGTAGTTTGCGATGGTCATCGGGTATGCGTATGTATATGTGTTTAGGTGTGTTGGTAGTTGTGCGTGAGCAAATGCAAGTAGTCAGTTTGGAGAGACGGTGCCGAGGCGGGTCACTATGATGAGCAACCTCGCACGCATTCGGGAGGAAAGAGGGTCGAATGGGACGTACCAGTTGGTATTGGATGCCGAAGGACTGCATGAGACGGTTGATGTTGCGTTCGCGGGACGGGCTCGGTTCGCCTACGCCATACTCTACCATCATCGAGATTGCCCTCTCCTCTGTGGACAGGTATCGCATACCGTTATCCACCACGGGCGAGACCAGGGCCGACAAGGACGACTCACCGGAGATGGCGAACATGTCGCCAAGCGTCCTGGGGAAGTCGCGGCTCTTCTCGCCATGGATGTTGTACAGGTCGTGCACGGTCTCGTGAAGTCGGTGGGATCTCAGGGTAGAGTTCGCCCGACGAGATTCGCTACCAATGGGAGTTGCTCTCATGTCAGCGGGAACTAAAGACTGGGTTGGGGATTTGAGGAGACTCACGAGTTGTAGAGGGCCTTCTGGACCTCCTCCAGCTGCCGCTGATCTTCCCGGAGCTCATCTTGTAGACTCTGCGGGATGTATTCCGGCAGTAAGCGAGCAACCTCCTGGTCGACAAGCGCGTCGATGTCTTGCATAACTCCGCTCTCGACTAGACTCCTTCAGCTCTGAGCATGCCAGCGTACCCGGAGAACACTCACTAAGCTCTGTCAGGTGCTCGACGACGTCCCTCTCCAGCACCTCCTTCATGAGCGCTGTATGACCATCAACACCCTGAGGCCGTGAGCGCAAGCCAGAGCTGCTCACCCTGGATGTCGAGGAGCTGCCGATCCTGTTTGGCGTTCATCTCCTGCATGTGCTGCCGCAATCTGCGACGCGCGATGCGTCAGCCACGAACCTTTCCTCGATTGTGGAGTTCGAAACGACAGCTACTCACTTTCCAACCTCTTCAGTGACCTGGCTCTGGGAACCAATGTTGATCATCTCCATCACTTGCTTTCCCAGCGAATCCAGAGTCCCCTGCGTGTGTGAAAGAAGATGAGGTCAAGATGAGGGTTGGAGGAGGGATGGGCGACGTACGCCATACTGGTCGAGGGACATTTTCATGCTCGCCATGAGCTCCGCAGCACCATGTGCTTCTGCAGAGCCCGCGGTAATCGTACTACTCCCCGGACGGGTAGAGAGCGGAGAGGCTGCTGCGGCAGTCGAGGATGCCTGTGCGTGCTGAGACATCCTCTGTATACTGGCAGCGCATTAGTCGCCACTAAGTCACTGAACTGAAGAGATCGGCACCTACGCTGAAGGACGAGAAGAGGGGAACAGGTCATGAACGTAGCACAGACCGATCGTGCATATATCGCCCGCGCGCTGAACCCATGCGTTTGCCATGTGTTCGAGCACGCGGGGCCATGTTCGACTTGGGAGGAGAGATCTCGTCCAGGATAGCACCTCAGTGTCCAGTTGAAGCTTCGAAGGTGAGGGGATGGCGTGTTTCCCAGGACGCTTACGGCCACTGTGCTTCGGATGGGGACGCTGCGGTAGGTCGTGCTGAGTGCAGCCGCGAGCGTTTCGGTGTCGGTCGACGCCTGTAAACGCACATTATTGTGTGCTTCGTAGTAATGCAAGTCGAGATCTGGACTCTGGGTCTCCACGTCGCAACAGCATCCGAGTCCGAGGAAGTCCTGGTCGCGCACTGGGCTTCGACGCGCGTCTTTCCCCGCGCTCCGTAGCGGCAGGTTGTTTACTGACTTGGATTGCTCGACATGGTGACGCACTGGATCATACGTTCCGCAGGATAATGCCCGGATCGGGGAGCGTATCATTCTGCAGGGGAATAGCATTGAGAGGTAAATCGAAAAGGCTCGGTCCTAGAGCACCTTGAACGCATGAGCAGACCATAGCACGCAATGATTCGTGTCCATCGCACCGAGAGTACAGTGAGTGTCACCTTGATGACTGCCATTGTCTATCGAGGGAATTGAGGTAGAAGTGCTGACTGACTTCAGGCTCCGAAGCTCTCATGTCAATTGGGCCGAGGGGCGTCGAACGTTGAGGAGCATCACGAGTGAGTCTTGGCTCTAGTCATATTCCCGAATCAGTGACAGAAATCGTCGGTACCGAGGGCGAATTCGTCGCACCTGGAGCAGGAAGTTCGTGAGGCGGGCTCGGGCGGGATTGGCACGGCTCAGTCAGCACCGCCATGTCCGACCGAGTTCTCTGCACTGCGAAAACATATATGAATCGCTGACACAGGAGGGGTATGCTCACGAAAGGGTACTCACCTCACCAGTGCTCATACTACTCGTGCCAGGGATACAGCGACATGTCTAGCCCACGCGACAGCTACTTCCTCATCGTCGCCCCGGACGTCCCGAACTCGCAGCGGGAGAAGTACAAGCCCCAGCACATCGAGCACAACACTCCCTTAATTCAGAGCGGCTACATTGGTGAGTATATGTGCTCCTGGACCCCGCGGCTCCTGCGGTTCCGCCGTGAACTCGTCTCCGAGTCGGCGCGTTCTTCGCTCAATCCCACTCCGGGCTCTACGACTACTCCTCCACTGCTTTCCTCACCCAGACACTTACTCACCTAATCAACTAGTCTCTGGCGGAGGCCTCCTACCCGACGGAAAGGTTGCGGCCGATGCCGATGCACCCGAGTCGTTGTCCGGGTCGTTCATCATAGTCAAGGCCGACTCGAGCGAGAAGGTCTGGGAGACGCTTAAGGGTGACATTTATTACTCCTCCGGAGAGGTGGTGCGTCTCGTTTTCTTCGTGGCTTCAAATAAGGTGCGTTCGAGCTGACAGAGTATTGTTGCAGTGGGACCACGGGAAGCTCCAAGTCAGGTCTGTGCTTCTGGCCATACCGCCCAAAGCGTAGGAGGTAGGATACGACGAAGAAGAAATGTCATGTATGCTAGGTCGAGATCTGATCATAGCACAAGCACGTTGTAGGCACATATGTAGTCCAGGTTGAAGTTCAGGCGTTGCTAGTGGCGGATCGTGTTCTTCGGCGTCTGCGTTGCCAGATTCAGGTTCGGGAAAAGCCGTACGATCTTTCTCTCCATCCAACTCAACGCCGACGTTCACTTCAGCGCGATCGTGAAACGATTCTGTCCTCTGTTCGTAATGAAACGCCATTGACGCACTGTGCCCATGGACGACTTGACGGCCTTGATGAATCCCCATCGCGCCAACCCCGGGGCGGGGGTCAGATGTCGAAGGAGTCGGAAGGAGGTCGCCGTCTTTCCTCGCAACCCCACCTCTGGTGTCTTCTCCGGTCCTGGTCAGTGGTCGTTGATGAAAAGGGAAGGGCTGTTGGCTTACTCACTACATAGCTGCGCTGGAGCCACGGCTGAAGTGTGCGGTCTTGAGGTCCCGACGTCGTCTCTGAGTTTTTCCTTTCTTCAAGTTGTTGTGTGACTTCTGACGTACATCTTGTTCGAAGCTACTTCAGTGCAAAATACCTTCTGCCAGTGCCAACAACGTCTCCCCTTGTACCGCTGCCTCAGTCCTACCAGCGGTGCACCATTGCAAATGTCTAGGTGCAATGCGGACCGGCTTTATGTCCGTGCCTCCATGCTGTCCATGCCAACCATCACTACCGGTGCGTTCACCTGCCGTGCCTTCATATGGCGATCTCCTCCCAGTAGGCTGAGATTGCATGCGATTGTAGAACGCATTGCACCGTCATCATCTCCTCCTGGTGGTAGCGACCACGGATCTGCGCGCGATGCCCGAGCTGTCACCGAGGCGCAAGATCATAGCCAGCGCTGCTCCTAAACACAACTCAGGCGTTCCAGGTGGCGTCAAGCCTGAAGTGCGGACTATGCGACCAAATTGCACATCGCGAGACAGTCTAGACATCTCTGAGATCCTTCGCCGACTTTACTGGCTATAGATTGGGACCTCACTACCATCATAGCCGTGGTTCTTGGCGTATGTAATGGTAAGCACCGCTCATTCGTTTTTCTCGGCATACCTGTATGATATGCTCCCGACTCGCAGATCCTCTGTGTTTCGCGCTTGACGTCGGGCGCTGTGCTTGAGCGCTGTCAGGATGGTCAACCTCAGTTGTCGGTGTCTGGCCAGCGACGCAACCGACGACGTACGAAGTGCACGCTGTCAAAGGTATAAATGCTGTACTCACTTCTCCCAGGAAACCTCAGAGCCAGTCACCCCGAAGCCCAAGTGCAATGCGAACACGCACACTTCAGCCACCGCACTCGCCTCTCGAGTCTTTATACAACTCCGCGTCTAGCTACAACCCAACCCTACAATCAGCAATGCAGATCATCTCCCTCACCACCACCTTGACTGTCCTCGCTCTCGCCCTCACAAGCACCGCGAACCCCTCCGCCAAGCGCAACGCCTGCCGTCGCGCCGACGGCTCCATCGAGCTGCGTGAGTACGACGGCTCGCTCATCCCCCGCGCCGACAGCTGCACGCTCGCCAACGCCGGCGGCCCCGGAGCCCCCCTCCCGAACTCGTGGTGCAAGTCTACGTATGGCAGCGAGGTTCCGTGCTGCGTCGAGAATGGGGTTGGAGGCGCGTTTTGCACCGACTGCACGCATGGCATACATAACTGCTGAATGCGGGGATGTTTTCCGAGATTGGACGGTGAGTTTTCCTTGTTGATCGAGGGCTGCTAAGGCCACAACTGACATCGGGCGTAGCTAGCACACAGGACTTCGGAAGCGTAATGTTTGACTGTATTACTACTACTTGATAAGCATACTCACCGCGCAAGGTTACCATGTTCTTAGCTACTGCAGCCGAAGGAATGCTCTTGCAAAGCCTCGCATGCAATATGACAGGGTGTACTTCCCATGTTTGACGACGTTGACACGGTAAAAAGACTCGTAAAATTGCGTAAAAAGTTGTATCAAGGTTACGTATACACTGGAGCTGCCCCCAGGCTGGATTGAACAACCGACCTCACCATTACGAGTGGCGCGCTCTACCACTGAGCTATAGGGGCGATGCCGTGGGGGTGTTGCGTTGGTCTATGAGCAGCCTGTGGGCTGTGTACTAGTACTTGAATGCTACTTCACACTCTTTCTGAAGTACTGAGTACTGATTTTCGGTGCGTTTCCATCTGGCAGCCGCCTTGTCCAGTCCTGCTCCTCCCTTGTCCTCTTCTCGACGCCAGACATGCTGTCGGACGACTCAGACTTCGAGGACATACAGACTCTCACCATCAATGAGCATTATGCGAAGGCTTTCGAGTACAGGAAAGAACGAGAGGAACTAGCGAAACGTATGTCTCGGTTACACTTCCTGCGTAGTATATGCTCAAGTGCGCACGGTGGCATCCAGTCAAGGAGAAGTATGGCTCGGACTTCGACGAAGACGACGATGAGGAGGACTCTGAGGAAGCCGAGTCTGAAGACGAAGATGGGGAGGAGCTCACACCCGCCGTGGACGCGGCCATCCTCCGGACCCTCGCGCGCATCAAGCGCAAGGACCCGTCGATTTACGAGAGCAGCAAGGACGTCTTCGAGGGTGAGTGCTATCAGTATGCTTTCTGGGAGTGCGCAGAGTTGATCGCGGTGGAGGTTAGAGGAGCGAAAGAAGACGAGCGAGCTCACTCTTGGTCGGGCACGGAAGGACAAGGTACGTCCCAAATCCCCACTCGCGCGGACGCGGCAACCGTTCCCCATGCTCAACAAGTACGCGCACTTGCACTGCAGTCGAAACCTCTGACCATGCGACAACATGCCCTCGCGGCGGCCCTCGAAGAGGCATCTGGATCGCGCACGCCCTCTCCCGAACCGCTCACACACGTTGAGGAGCAGAGCAAACTCCGGGACGAAACCATCGCCGCATTCCACACTGCTGTGGATGGCGAAGAACGCAGCGACGAGGACGAGGATGACCTTCTCGTGTTGCGCGAAAAGACGAAGGACGAGATCGAGAAGGAGGAGGAGGAGTATCGCGCGTATCTGCAGCGCGAGGTCGGGGAAGATCTCTCGGGGCTGATCACCGTCGAGGCGGACTCTGGCGAGGGCGCGGCGCAGCCGGAAGAGGAGGAGCGCACGAAGAAGAAGAGCAAGAAGGAGAAGAAAACGGCCAAGTCGGGGAAGAGCAAGCAGGATGATGACCAGGAGTTCTTGCTGAAGTGAGTCTCCGTGTGCTTTAATACGGTGCTCACCGCTTACTCTGCGCGCGCAGCTACATTCTGAACCGCGGCTGGATCGACAAGTCCGCGCGCCGTCTCCCGACGTATAAGGAGATCACAGGCAAGGGCAGAGCGGGCGCCGACTCCGACGCTGAGGACGGCGCATCCGCATCTGGTGCAGATGACCAACGCGATGCTGGAGAACACGACGACGAACACCCATCTCTCGACGAGGACGAGTTCGACGAAGTCGCAGACCGCTTCGAGAGCTCATACAATTTCCGTTTCGAAGAACCGTCCGTCCCATTCCGCTCTGCTCGCCGTACACATGGATACTAACGCTGATCGCCACCTCAGAGGAGCGGGAGAGATTGCGCGCCATCCACGTAACCTGGACTCCCTCGTCCGACGACAAGACACTTCGCGCAAGGAAGCGCGCGAGAAACGGAAGGCGCGCAAAGAGGAGGAGCTGCTGAAGAAGAGAGAGGAGGTCAACCGACTGAAGGCGCTCAAGATGAAGGAGCTGCGCGCGAAGCTCGAGCGGATCGGCCACGAAGGCGGGAAGAAGCTCGACGAGAGCAAAGGTGAGCCTCCGTGCTCGTCATCAGCGCACTTCCTGTTCTGAGAGACATCTGCGTAGCTTTGCAAGCGCTGGATCTGGAGGGCGACTGGGACCCTGAGGCGCACGACCGTCAGATGGCGGAGCTCTACGCCAACGACGCGGCCGAGTTTGGCGAGGACGATATCGTGGACGACGAGAAGCCCTCCTGGGATGATGACATCGACGTAGCGGACATCGTACCCCCCGAAGCTCTCGAGGACGGAGACGCCGACGGGGAGGGTCCGTCCAAGAAGAAGAAAAAGAAGAAGAAAAAGAAGGGTGGGGAGGATGCGATGGACGAGGGCGGCGTGGACATCGCCGAGATGGACGCGGACGTCGAGCGGCCCGCTGCGGACGACGACGACGAGTGGGACGGGACCGAGGAGATGCGCAAGCGCAAGCTCGAGGAGTACATGGACGAGCTCTACGGGCTCGACTTCAACGACATGGTGCGTCCTAGTTCCGGGCCGCTCCGGAGACTACAGCTGACAATGTGATTGTGTTCGAATCGACTTGCAGGTTGGGGGGATGCCGACGCGGTTCCGCTACACCAAGGTCGAACCCCAGACCTTCGGCCTGACGCCGGCGGAGATCCTCATGGCGACCGACGCGGAGCTCAACACGTTCATGGGCATCAAGAAGTACGCGCCGTACCGCAAGGAGGGCAAGGGCCGCACGTGGGACGGGCAGCGCGTCGCGCGGCTGACGGAGCTCAAGACAAAGCTCAAGGAGCGCGGCGTCGATGCGGCGGCGCCGACGTACACTGAGGAGAAGGTGAAGAAACGCAAAGGGAAGAAAGAGCGTATGCGCGAGAAGGCTGCGGCTGCGGCTGCCACTGGCCCTGGCGATGGTGGGGACGGCGATGACGGCGGTGACGCACACGACGCCGAGCCGGAGGAACAGCCAAAGAAGACAAAGCGCAAACGGGACGCGGAGGAGGGTGAAGGCGAGGAGGCGCAGCATGATGGGGCTGGTGAAGGGGCGAAGAAGAGGCGACGGAGACATAGGAAGACCGCCGCTGCCACGTCGTCGTAGTCGGCGACATGTATGCCTCTTGGTTAGTCCTTTGGTCGATATCATTATACTCTTCGGGCGGGTTCGCGCCGCATCTCTGAAATGTTTGGAGAGACAAGGGTGCATTGCTTCAGCAAGCATAGACAATGCCCCAACCCGCAGGTCTGTCATCGTCCCTTTCTTACACGCACACGACAAAGGCGTTGCGTGTTGTGCCGCCGTGCCGCTGATGGAGTGGAGGGCTTGGGTGCGTTTGCGCTTTGTTCTCTACTCACGTACTTATAGCGCCGCGGAGTCCCTCATCAGCCCTCACAACCTTGTACTTCGTCTTGCACGACGCGCCACTGGGATGCGACACCGACACCGACCTCCTCCCCTCGTTCAGGCGCCATGCATCCTCTCACAGACAAACTTCTCAATATCCAATACAGGTGCGTCGGTACAACCCTCCTTGTACATCTCAAACTCTGAACTCGATCGGTCCCTTAGTAGTCGTTCCGACGACTTCGCCACTTGGAGCCTCGACAGACCGGTGCTTCCCCGGAGGACAGCTCGCGAGGGAAGAGAAGTAGCTCGTGACGAACCGCTGCACTCCCGCTCGGCATGCTACCGCCCGCCGTCGCCTCTGCGAATCCCCCGAGCTTCCTACACCCTCCCGAGAGCCTCCCCGCCCTCCAGAGCCACCCTCAACCCGTGCCAGTATCCCAGCGACATCCCCAGTCCCGCGCTACCTATCCTCCTCCACGCGAACTCGACAACCACAATAGCCCCCCAGCGTACCCAGGGTTCAGCCTGGTTCCAAGCCCTCCAAGCCCCCAAAGGTACGTGCTTCGTACGATATAGAGTCCACAGATGCCAACCGAGCTGTCTTTCCTACAGTACGAGTGCTACGTCTGTCGCAATGGGCTTTCCCGAGAGCCCGCTCATCACGAGCTGACGCATGCCGAAGAGGCTGTGAAGTAGTACGTGTCCTTGCTTCTGCTTGGTCGGATTCAGTGTCTCATCTCATCTCATCTCATCTCGTAGCCGCTTTTTCTATTCCATAGAAAACTGCGACCCCAATCGCATTGGAGATGCCTACATTCTCTTCCGCTCGGATTACGCCCGGATGGATGTCGAAGTCACTGGGGACAAACAGACGCAGCGGCCGCTGTCTCGGTCGCTCGCCCAACGATCATGGACCCCACCGTGTCGCCGGTATGCGAGCCGAACCCCGCATGCAATCCCTTCACTCTCCGCTCGCTCATCTCGAACTCATCGGAATCAAGGAGCCGGCTCGGTCACTTCGGAGGACGGGCCCTACGTATCGCGGCATGGATACTTCCCTGGAGAATCACAGCTCGCGAGGGAAGGGAAGCTGTGCACGACGACCCACTGGACCGTCCCTCGACATGCGACTCAGGCTGCGAACGCGTCCACAATGGACCCAACTCCTACCTTCTGCCCTCCTTCATACCCCAACATCAACGAATCTACAGACCAACTGGGTCCTCAGAAGGGCATTCCTGTCGTGGTTCAACAGCCTCGCGCCAGCTACGACATGTATTCCCCACGATTCGTTCCGTCCAAACCACCTCAGCCAGGACCAACGCAGCTGCGTCCTCGTCCTCTCCGTCAGCGTTTCCAACCACGGATGAGTCGACGACCCTGTGGTATGGATACTTGAACCTAGACCGCCACCGAATCAGTTTATCTGCTTCCGCACTCTGTACTATGCGAAGGTGGCAGAGCTCGACCGACTGATGGCTAGGATGAATCCTGGACGCCAGAAGCGAAGGCAGCCGGAGCACTCGACGTTCGCTGGGCGTATATGGGGCCAGCCTGAGTTTGACCAGACTCCGTGGCGGGACATGTATGCGGAGCTGCTGGTGAAGTACAGGGCAAACAAGGCGGCGTATGAGCAGGCTGTTCTCGAAGGACGACCGACGATGTCTCTTGCGGTTCAGGAAGCGGCTCGCAAGGCGAGCGGGAGGAGGCAGCAGGCACGACGCCGCACCAATACGGCTGCCGCGCCGGAGGCTGGCATGGGTTGGGACGCAGCTGAGGAGAGCCGCCCGGCGAAGCGGCGACGTACGGGCGGCCAATATGGTACCACCCTTTGCGTCGACCTCGGCCTCAAGCTCGCGTGCGTCCTCGACGTTTGGCTCGCGCTTCACCCTCGGCGCACCCCCGACGTCCGGCCTCGCCAGGATGGCGGCGCCGTACTACAACTTCGACGTGTCGACAGACCGGCCGACGTCGTATACACCAACCCTCCACCAGTGGGGGCCCGCCCCTCCTCTACCCTTCCCCGGGCCCTCTTTCGATCTCATCCACCCGACGCCATCGCAGATGGCTCAGCAGCATCTCCCGTACGTCGATCCGTACCGCTCTGCCCCGGCCCACCTGCCTGCTTCACACTCGCAGGACAACCACTACTTCCCGAACCTGGAGAACGTACCCGCCCCCCCCCCCCCTCCAGCCGTCCCGGCGCCCTCCTTCAACTTCCTTTACCCGATGCCATCGCAGACGGCTCAGCATCTCCCGCAGCACCGCTTGACAGTCATTACGTACTCAAGAGTGCGTCGTGGCGAGTGCCCGGGGGAGGAAACCCGCTTCTGCCCCGTCTTCCGCTGGCGAGATGAATCCTCTCGAGGATCTAACTCAACCCGGCAGGACTTCGGGGAGATCGTCGAGCAGATGCGTCTCAGGTTTTCGATATTCCAAGATGCTGCTGACCTCGAGTCGACTGGACTCCCGGATGGCGTCACCACATCGAGTACGGGGTACCATCCCACTTTTCGCGATCCTCTGCACCTGAGTGTCGTGGCGGTATGTCCCCAACGGTCCCGGATAGTCCCACTGATAAACAGTCTCTGCAAAAGCGGAGAACATGTATTAAGCACTATGGCTCGTATAAAATAGAGGCTTAGTTTGCTGCAAACCGCTTCGCTGGAAGTGCCTGCCTGGGAGAGATGCGTCGACCGACGAGGAAGTGGGCAAGCATGGAAGGTAACGATATATACCGCGATAAAGATACGTACAGAAGCTCGAAGAAATACCGCTAGATACTCCTGAATCCGCTATCTATCACCACCCCCAGCCTACGCGTCCTCCGCAACCTCACCAACACCCCTGTGCTCCTCGGCCAGCTGCTGGAACCGCTCCCACTGCGCCTTCGGCATCTCGTAGCTTTCCGCGCTCGCAGGAAAGCTGCGCTCGCGCACCGCTTCAGAGTACGCCCGGATACCCTGCTCGACCTGCGACTTGACGTCCGCAAACCGCCGCACGAACTTCGCCTGGTGCCCGTGCCACGTCCCCATCAGGTCGTCCCACACAAGCACCTGCCCATCCGTGCCCGGGCCCGCCCCGATACCGATCGTCGGTGCGTGCCGCAGGTGCTGCGTGATGTACGTCCCGAGGAGGTGCGGGATCGCCTCGAGCACGACGGCAAACGCGCCCGCCTCCTCCAGCGCGAGCGCACTCTCGAGCACACCCAGTGCGCTCTCCGCATCGCGGCCCTGCAGGCGGTACCCGGAGAGCGCAACGTGACGCTGCGGGAGGAGGCCGACGTGCGCCATGACGGGGATGCCGACGCTCGTCAGCCGGCGGACGGTGTCGACGAGCTCGAGGCCGCCCTCGAGCTTCACGGCGTCGGCGCCGCCCTCGCGGACGATGCGCACCGCGTTGCGGACGGCGTCCTCAGCGCTGGCGAGGTACGTCCCGAAGGGCATGTCCGCGACGAGGAGGGGCGCGTGCGAGCCGCGGGCGACGGCGCGGACGTGGTGGAGCATCTCGTCGAGCGTGAGCCGGGTCGTGGAGTCGTACCCGAGGCAGACCTGCGCGAGCGAATCGCCGACGAGGGTGATGTCCACGCCGTGCGTCTCGCAGGCGCGCCCGGTGGGGAAGTCGTATGCGGTGAGCATGGTTATGGGTGTCCGGGATGCACGGAGGGCGTGTAGGTGCTGGATTGTGACCTTCTTTCGTGCGGGCGCTGTGGAACGCGGGATGTTAGCATATGAATTTACTCTAGGTCGCATAACCACAGCTCATCTATTTCCCAGTCGCTCGCATCTCACCCGGCGGGTGGGACCGTGCCTACACATCGCCCCGATAACTCTGTGGCTAATCCGACATTCTACCCTGGATTCCAGCCGGCAATGAGATGAAATCCGGGGCAGTGTCGTAAGTGGATGGATGCAAGGCGTTTGATAAGAAGCTTCCTCGCCCCGATGCGGCACGCGACACAATGCACGCCGATCGGCTCGCGAACCAAGTCCTTCTCCCGACATGAGGTTAAACAGAGGTGACTTACCAGTACCCACGACCTGGCGCTCCTCCGGTCTCGCGCTCATCCATCTCCGCGAGCACGCGCGAAAGGGGCAGAAAGGTGACGCTGAGAAGTCCAGGAGCTGCTTCGGGCGCTGCGCCCTCTTCGCCATCCTGGCACTGAACATCTTGCCCGTCCGAAGGTCGTGGTGAACGTGAAGGCTTGCACTTCAGCTTTCAGGAGAGACGAGTGTTGTGGGGATCCGATCGAGGAGCAGGGGCTTTTGCGCTCGCCGGGAAAACTGGACCTCCGTCGCTCCGAGCCAAACTGACAAATACGGCGCTGCTCCCAGCTAGGACTGTCCTGCACCGTCGCCTCACAAACTCAGGCCGAGTCGTACAAGACTGACCGCTCCGGCTGCAATTCTTGTACCGAATGGCACGACTCACTGGGTTGCTCCTCGTTTGCGGGATGCATATGGATCTTCCGATAATCAGACACCGCCATCTCCTGTCCCGGCTGCCGGGTCTGGTTGGAGTTTTCGTGAAGATGGGGATTTGGGGGTTATGAGGACGATCTCTGTGTAGCATGTACGAAAGGAGTGACTATGTGGTACGCAGGTGGGCAGTACATTGTTGCCAGGTGGTGGTAGTGAACTGGAAGCTGAAGTCAAGAACACGGTAGGCATCAAGACAGTAGATAGATACCTGGTAACTATCTATTCATATCAGTACACAGAAAGTTACAGCCCTTAAGCCCTTATAGCTCAGTGGTAGAGCGCGCCACTCGTAATGGTGAGGTCGGTTGTTCAATCCAGCCTGAGGGCACTACATCTATGATTTCACGGGTGTGTGTAATTACATTTTTCTTCCAATGTTGTTCCAGGTTTTTCCCCACCAACATGAGCGGGCGCTTGAGGATGAAGACAACTTGAATCTGAACGACGTGGACAATCGATGCCGCCTGAGCTCTCCTGAGCTGAACTCGCATGAATGAAGGACGAGATACATGAGGACAAGGATGCTTGCGCACTCTGTGCCCCCCTCATTGCTTCTATGCAATGCCGAATACCGGACAGCTTGCAGGACATTGAACTGAGCTGAGGCTGCCATCAGCTTCACGGTTCACCAACTACGATGATCATTCTGGCGGAGAGGTGAGTAGTCTTCACAGAATTACAGAATGCTCATAAGCGTACTTGTGTGTTGTGCGTTGCAAGCTCGCGAATTGGACGCACAACCCGCCAGTACGCTCGGAGCGATAGCGAACAGGTTGTGCGCGAACGTGTCCATATCCTCAAGGTTGGAATCCTGCAAGTTCATGTGACGAAGGGTCATGTTGGGGCGAAACTCGGGAAGAGACGTGATGGTCTCAAGATCGTCCGACGTTGAGTCAAATGCAAAGTCGAGGGCCTCCAGCTCGGGACACTTCCATAGGAGGTACGCCAGTCCAGACCAGGTTATGGATGGACGTCCGAGGAACCCGTCTCCTCCGATGCACAGTCCGTATAGGACAGGCCATGCATCGGCAATGCTCTTGATCGCGTCGTTGGCGAACTCCGTTATCACAAACGGCGCGCGGAGCTTGAACCTACGCATCCCGGTGAAGACAAGCAAGGGCTCCAGGTCCACGAAGCAGAGGTAATCCTCTTGTGCATAGGACCACCTCCAGTCGTATGGGCCTTCAATGATCAAGACTTCTAGTGTGGGCTTTGCAGAGAAATGACGAAGGCAAACGAATAGGTATGAGAGTTCCTCCGGCATGATTCTCTCGGTGACCCGAATTTCGAGGGTTTGTAGACGGCACGTCTGCATCACTGCCAGGAGCTGCGAACACGTAGCGATGCAGGGTATGTAAAGCCACAGTTTCTCCAATGAGGGGAACGGATAGTGGGTGGTCGAATGGTACAGTAACATCAAGTCGAAGGCCAATGGTTCGTCAATCACCAGGCGAACTTTGCGGAGGTAGGGTTGACGACATCAGCGAATCGAACACTAGTCGATAGGGGTGTATCGACTTTTGTATGGATCTACCGAGTCGTTATTGAATTGTCGAGGGGCGATGGCTTATTATAGATGGTCATATTGGTCTATAGAGGTCTATAGTGCGGCACTCACTCAGTGGTAGACACCTATAGACTCTGGCGAACAGCCCGATAGACGGCTATAGAGAAACACGGGCACCATGACATGGGTCTATAGACCCAGTTAAAATTGGCCGGTTCAGCTCTGGTTCAGCTTGGCCGCTCAGGCCAATATGAAGCAATCGAACCATTGGACAGATGAACCGCACCAATAACTGATATTGAATGCGACTATTACTAGTACTACTACACTTACGTAATCATATTGCCCAGTCAAGACTCAGTACTCCTCTGCTAGTAAGTACTAGTTTTCCACCCGTGGCTTTGCCCCGTGGTGCGTGAGCCTTTGGCTCATCGTTACGTTGCTTCGCCTGCGGCTCAGTGTGCAATAAGTATCTATTTCATTGAAGGGAACTTAGTGAATTCGTTGGCAGTAAGCCCCGTAGCTGCCCCCGTGAGCCATTGAACACTTCAATGATCATGATTTCACCTAGACCTTGAATGGTTGAGGCAAGCTGAGTAAGTAGGGGGTCGGTATACTTAATACCACTTGGTGAAGGGCGGTCAATGTGGCAGGACTTGCAGAGTTGAAGGGCATTAGAACCCGTCAATGATGCGCACTGTGACCGATTAGTTACTGATCAGCCGGGGATAAGTAAGTCTGGGTAAGTAAGTACTTGTGATCAACCCATCATAAGTCAGTACATAATAAGGCATGGTTGCTCAAATTTTCTTTGGGCTCCCTATCTTTGATCAGGACTCTGCATAACACTTACGGCGTTGACAGCGGGACACCGAGCGGAACTTGGCGTAAGACAGTCCAACTCGGAGGCCTCGCAAGCTTGGCCCAGCACCCAGAGCGCCTCGCAAGCTCGGCGGCAACAGCGCACATGGCTGCCACGTGGGACCCCCCCCCCCGCTGCGCCATTAGTTATAGATGCCTCGACCCACACCCACTCGCTGTCTTATGTACTAGCGGTGTGGATGGCGCAGCAGAAGACAATGCAGTACTTACGATGTCCGGATTCTTTTCGCATGGATTCTTACCGTCGCCGCATCTGAGTCCTGCGTCGCATCACGACTTACGAGCACTTACCTCGAGCAGATCACAAGGCCGCGCATACTCACCTTCTCGCAGATGTCATTCTACTCGAGTACTAACCGATTGTAAGTGCATAGCACTTCAACCTGTCTTGGAACAGTGACGACATTGAACCGCGGCAGGGACTCACCGGTGGGCTCAGAGCAAGAGCTAGCCAGAGTCGGCATTGTTGACTCGGCGCAGAGGGAAGCCAGTGGAAAGTCAAACTCAGGGATGGTGGTGGATGGAGGAAAGATTGTGGAGGATCAATGGATCATGATAGCGACTTATATCAAGTCCTCGGACGTCTTCATGTTCGAAACCCAACCCTGGGAGGCACAGACACGTCAATGAACGCGTCCTGTTGATGTGTCGTGCAGTCACGAGGTCG
>JABYQS010000505.1:0-20202 GCA_022592435.1 Cerioporus squamosus
AAGTGATAAGCGGATAGCCGGCACTGAATAGGGAGGATTATGGTTAAAAACGCAAGAGCAAGAGGGAGAGGACGCTTTAAACTCGTACAAGAGTGCCAAATACCAGCAACCAACACGAAGATGCATCCCAGGTTCATGAACCCACGGCTCGTCCAGATGTGTCCCCCCATGTCATTCTTGCGATCCCGCAGCGGGTCGGGGTGTGGAGCTTGTCGTCGGCCTCTGGGCCATCGAGCGCGACGGGGTCGAGGGGAGGACATACTGTAGGGGCGAGTTGCTACGGGGTAAAATCGAGCTGCTGCGGCTGCACGCACCTTGTCTGATATAGAGTGCGGGACGGAGGTGGACGCGGTGTTCTATGCCCGTGTTAACTTAATGGAATAGACACGAGGAGATGGGGGACGAACGATGGAGCTAGTGCTTGCTGATGCTCGGACACTCCGTGCGAATGCGGGTCTCACTTCATCATGCGGTGAGAGGAGGGAGGTGGTGGAAGGTGCTTGATGGTAGCGGTTCGGTTGGCCCGAAGGTTGAGGGCCCATGCCAGCAGGACGAACTTGAAGTCAAGGAATGTATGTAGAGGAAAGGACCGGATACCCCAGGGGTGGTGGTAATACAGAGGCAAGATGGAGGGAGTACGAAATGCCGCGCGCGCAAACCTGAGACAAGCACACCCGCTGCCTTGGGAACTCGACTCTTCCAGGGTACTCCCCGCGTCCCCGCCAATCGCCCACATGCGCAGTTACAGGGCGCGCCATCACATCTCTAGTCATTTCCACCATATCCTCACTGCAACGCTCATCTGCCACTCAGTAGCATCTCAGCCCAGCAAACAGAGGTCTTTTGACGAACGCACGCAGAGCGCGGGCACAGGCCTAAGAACAGACAATTGTCAATACGATAAGGGCCAAGGCGGGGAACACTGCCCCGCCGCGCCGCACGTATCCATGCATCGTGCTCGAGTTATGAATATCGCATCCTTGAAGGCAGAGGCACATATCCCACAAGCTACTCCCCGGTACTGTATCTGCGTCGGGCGTAGCTAACGTTCAGCCAGAGTTCCCAGATGATGGAGAACACTTCCCAGACGAGGCATCCGCAGCTGCAGGTAGAGCGCCTACATAACAGCATGCATGGCGTGCAACTTCGAGTCGGCGAAGCGTTCGCCGCAAGCGTCCTTGTGTTCATACTTTTCCTGCGGTGAAGGAGGGAAGCGACATATAAGGAGCATGATACGTGGGTACCGCAGGGATGTGCGAAGTACAACATGCACTACTTACTACCTCAGTGTACCCAATCCCGCCCCTTCCAGCAGCCCCAGAATGCCACTTGCTCCCGTTACTCTGCCGGAGTTCATCTACTGCTCTCTCGACACGTTTGAGACCCGTCTTCTCTCCACCTTCGCCCCCAACTTCCAAGCCCTTCTCTGCAGCCATCGCGTCGATCTGCCTCAAACGCTCCAGGACTGCCTCGTTAGCACGCTGAAGAGCAGCTTGTCTTTGCATGACGTCCGATGATCCAGCAACCCCAGCTCCATCGCTAGAGACAGCCCCAATAGATCGTGCTTTCGTGCGAGGTAGTTGCCGAGAGAAGTGTGCGGCGCCTGCCCAAGAACGACGTGTGCGCTCTCCGGCTCTGTACCGGGGCCTAGTTGCAATGGGGAGGTCTCGTCGATCAGGTAGACAGTGTTCTTGTCCATGTATTTCTCCAGAGACGTGAGAGCGTCCTTGGCCTTGCGCGCCTTGTCACGCTTGGAAGGCGACCTTTCTTTTTCTTCGGCTTCTTCAGCGTGGTCGCTCCCTCTTCGTCGGCTGCGTCCTCTCCAGTAGCAGGTTGCGGGAGCACGGATGCGCCCTGTCCCTCAACGACGAAGATCTCGCGCGGTAGGACGGACGGGTTGTCCGCGCGTAGAGACGAATGCGGGAGAATCTCGAAGACGCGGGCGTCCAGCAAACGTAGTCAGGACGTGCACAACATAGGGCCGCAGGCGAAGCAGATGTGGCTCTGTCAGAGCCGCAGGGAGGGAGATCATTTCCTCATAGATATCTGCGTATGCGATGAGTATAACTGCAGTTTCGCAATGCGACGGAAGCCCACACACTGATCGGTATCGCGATGTTCGGCAACGCGAGTATTGGCGGAGCAGAGGAAGATGGCTGGGAGAAATAGAACGTATATAGCGCAAACAAGGCGACCACCCGATTAAGGAGGGGCTCCGTGGATGGGAGGCGTTCTAGAGAGGCAACGGTGAGCGTAATGTCGATGGCGAAGTGGCCCAACGTACCTATGAAGACACGTTCGGTGACCCGGAGAAACGTTTGTCGTCCGCGCCCATCGTATGCTCGAAGATGGAGCCAGCACCATCCTTGCTCTGACCACAGTTTCTTGAAGAGCTCGAAGGGACGTTCCGCTGTCTCGTACTGCTCAGAAAATAGCTTGATGAGAGTTCTGAGGTCTTCACGCAAAGGCTCGACATATAGCGAGGACGTGAAGTAGCCTGGCTGGAGCGTGATGTCCCCCCGAGAGGTCGACGGCTCTGGCGCAATCGACATGGCTGCGGTGGGGGCACTGGTTACTACAGGCGGGAGGACGAGCGTCAGGACGACATAGGGCCAAACAGAGGGCAACAGCGCGAACGCGTCCGGGGCACGTGCGAACAAGACCCCGCCCGATCCACCGTTCGTCACTTGTCCTCCGCGGCCTCTCAGCCACCCGCCTCCTCAGGCTCTGTGCTCTGCCCACCCTCCTCGCCTGCGCCTCCATGCCTGCAATCTTCAGACAGTCGAGTGCTGTCTCCTGCTTCTACTGCCAGTCCGACGTCACCCCCGTCCCCCGAAACCCGCGTTACTTCCGATGTCCACACTGCGACTGCTGGAACCAATATGATGCGTCGGGGGAGATCATTTCGGACGAGCCTGCTATGCATGACGAGAACCTCAATGCTCGCTCCTTCGCGCGACGCGGTACGTCTCTTGGTGGCTAGGATCAGTATACAGACGTACTCACGCGTCTTCCCACCACAGCCTCTCCACGAAAAGACCGGCTTCCAACCATGTACGGAAGCACCGTCTTCTGCCATACATGCCAAACCAACCAAATGCTACGCAATAACCTTTTGTCCAACTACCTACCGCCCCCTAGCGTATGTCCTCCACATCCATCCTCACTGAACTGCATTCCCATTTCTCTCGGGCCGGCAGGATCCTGAATATGAACGTCGTCTAGAGGCTCTCCCGGAATACGAGCGCTCCATTGACATACGATACCCCCCTATATGTGTCAACTGCCTACCCACTGTCGAAGCCGAGATCCGCAAACGGGACCAGGAAGCCCGTGTTCGCGCGCTCGGCGGCGCCTTGAAGACCACGAGAGGGACCGATACTCGAAGACGCTCCTCGGCTACACAGAAAGAGAAGGACAAGCTTGAGTTCGAACTCCGGATGTGGAGGATACGAGGATGTCTCTGGGCTGGGAGCCTCGCAAGTGCCTTGGTCGGCTACGCCTCCAGTAAGTAACTTCGCTTCCCCTCTGCACGAATGAGCATTGACGCGTGCGTTGAAGTTGCTGCATCATACCACCCATTCACACTCCCAGCCTTCGTTCTTCCTGTACTCCCGGCACTCGTCCTGATCTCCATATTCTGGACAGCGTGGGACCCAACATACGCTACGTTCCGAAGATACCAGTTTCAGGGGAGGACTGTTCGGGTTCATGGCAAGCAGCAATACAGCGTAAGTACTCGCCGAGTTACAGCCTCGTTCGTTCACTGGACTAACGCATATGCTCTTCTTGCGCAGCTTACACAACTTTCTGCGTGGGTCTTGCGGATGATCACAGCGACGTTGCTTGCATTGTCATACTACAGACCCGACCTGTCTGTACTACGTCTATGGAATGAACCCCGGTCAACCCCAGCCCGGATATTTTGCAGTGTGGCCTTATCACTGGAGCTCATTGTGAGTGTTGACTATACCGCTTGCTTGCCTGCGACGCTAACGCGCGAAGTAGATTAATATTTCATCAATATTCGTGTTGAGGGTTCAACGCCCTCCGCCAGTCCGCCTGGTGGACTCCAAAAGCCATCTGCGACAGCTGTCTGCAACTCCTTCTGTCCCATCCTCCCGCGACGGCACGCCCGCCGCACCCGAACCCGACCTCCTTGCCTCCCTCACCTTGTCCAACAACCCCATTGTCGGGGTTCCCGCTCAGAACCCGATCTTCGGCATGCCGTCCTTCAAGACAGCAGCGCCCTCCGCATCTCCGCCCCCCAGACCGAGCAGCACCACCCCGAGGTCGCCGAGCATGGACGTCGATATGGACGACGATGACGACCGCGACCCGGACGCGATGGACATCGACTCTGCTTCGCCGACGAAGAAGCCCAGTCGCGATGACGACGGCTCGTGGTTGCGTCCGCAGCGCTTCTTCGCGCCGGAGGAGCCGACTGGACTGGAGAACCTCTTTGCACGGACTATACGACTCGCGGATACGTCTGAGCAAAGTAGCAATGGCCCTCAGGGTGCCGGGCGTCGGAGGGGTGCGTCGCGCCGCTCAGGTGGGAGGTTCATACGTGACTGGCGTATATGGCTTGTGTTGGGTATTGTTCCTGTAGTGGTTGGTCTCGGATTAAAGGCTTGGGATGTACGTAGGCGAAGAATGGTGGAGCCTGTTATGTGATGTCGTCCTGCTTTCGCATGCACTGTGCTTTGATCCTGCTCTGCTGTATGTGCCGAGCGTTGTCAGACATATCATTCAGACGAACGATGCAGAACCAGAATGGTGTGAGGTAATAATGTGGGTGTAATGTTGAGTGCTAGTAACTATCATTTGAAAGACGCTGTTAGCTCTAAGCATCCCAGTCCATATCGTGTTGCTAATGTCGAGTCTGACAAGCCTCGTCAGCCAGAGCGCCTCGCGCAGAGTGGTCACAATTGAGCCCTCACCTTCTCGGCTCCCAGCAACCTCATGAGGCCCTCATACACCCATAGCGCTGACGCATTAACTGGGAATGCACGGAGTAGTGTAGGACCAAGACCCCGGTAATATCCTCGATATCCACCTTCGGCGAATATCTGACGCGCGGTTGCTGTGAAGGACGGCCGAGCGACTGTATGTGGGGTGGCCATCATGCGACTGAGGAAATTGTCTTATGTCAGTGCTTTCGGAGGATGCAGAGGCGCGAGACCACTTGCTTTTTGATGTTATCGGCGGGTATGGCCATAATCCAGTAGACGAACGAGGCGAGGCCTCCTGAGAGGAAGTTCGCCGTCGGGGTGCTGATCTGTGCAAGGTATCAAGAGAGTGTCAAGGCACAGTTCTGTGGCGACGCACAGCATATGGAGTGCCATCTAGCCTCGAGAAGGCTCGCATGAGCACCTGCGGATTGTCAGTTGAACAGCCCCTAATGCTAAAACCGGTACGTGTATACTCACCTCAAAAGAGCCGAACATCCAGAGAAAGTTGCTGCGGAATGCCAAACTGCCGGTGAACCCTGTCCAAAGTCCAAGGACGCCGTATGCGCGGACTATCTGCCGCGCACAGTCAATCGGGCCCTTGTACTGCCGGTCGGCAGTAGATTTCTGTAACTGCAGTTGCAGCTTGACTGTCGTGGCATGAGATGGAGTAATCCTCGGGTTGATGAAATTCGGCAGCGTATGATTACCTTTCAGTTGTTCTACCGGTGTGGCGAGCAAGGCACTGGCGCGATGGAGTCATGTCAGGCCGTCTCTTGTTTCACAGATCCTGGTTTTCTACGCACCTTGTCCATCCGGCAAATAGACCAGCGATACCGTGACCCACAAGGGTCAGTCGCTTGATGTCTGAGCCTGGTGTAGGCTCAGTCCAGCCGTACTTAATCAAGAAGAGCCTGTAGTTGTGTAGGGAGCCCAGAAGGACGGAGTCTATGGCCGCCCATCCGACAGCGGGAGGAGTTGCGCCCTTGTACAGAGCGAAGATGGACTGTGCAGGTATATTTCAGTACCCCAAGCAACCGGCTGCGTAGCAGGAACGGGCCCACCTCTTTTCGCACAGTCTGCAGGAGACAGTCAACAGCGCCCTTGTAAGTTCCCGGCGGAGAGCATTGCAGGCGCGTCTTGATAGTATCAAACCTACAACGCGATGTGATGACTGTCAGAGTAATTCCATCAACTCCTAATCCACAACAGTTGAGTCCAACAATATTTGGTGTTCATTAAGGTTGGACGCACATACACCAAGGGTCTCACCCGTGGCCAACTGCCACCTTGGTCAAGCCTGACAAAGATCAACGCGTTGAGAAGCGGTCAGCTCAGTCGAACTCAGTGCTCTCACCACTCCCAACGCCTGCAAAAGCTCCCACTAGACGAATGTTGCTGTCCTCGGCAGCCATGCGATAGATCCGACGACGACGACGCGACTCGGACCAGGCACTGCCTGGTGTTGGGCGTGCACGTTCAGGAGGAGATGCTCGCTGAAGCGCCCCTTGTGGCGTGCGGCCCGGTTGCACAGCCACCCCCGATCTTGACACGTTAGCCTATGCCGAGCGCCTACAGCCGTGGTAAATACCCGTATGGTCGTACCTTCCCCATACCAGCCCATACCCCGTGTGCGTGCAATCCACCAGCAAGTCCCTATACCTTGACCTTTACGGACCCATCTACACTTGTATTTGTATGTCTGCGCGTCCTTGAACTCGCTCTGCCATGCCCGAGGAGACGGAAGATACCAAACAGTGCCGCATCTGCCTCGACGGCGAGGACCCGGAGCTGGGCAGGCTCATACGGCCGTGTCTATGCAAAGGATCTATCAGCGTACGCAGTCTCCATTACATAGTGCTCTAACTGAGTTATGGTGCTCACCCTGTCCTTCGCTGGTAGTATGTACACGTGAAGTGTCTGCAACGATGGCGGAACACCTCCGCTTCACGGAGCGCGTTCTACGCTTGCCCTCAATGCGGGTATCGCTATCACTTCGCTCGTACCCGTGTCGTGGGTATAGCCACTAATCCAAGTGAGCCACCACCTCTGACTTCTGATTCATGTGCTTACGGGAGGTCGGTAGTCGTTATTGCTGCCCTTTCGACATTGCTGTTCACCATCCTGGTCCTCCTGAGCTCCTTTGTGACCACATACTTCATGGGCGACGATGACGAGTACAGCTTCACCGTCTGGTACCCCTACGACATCTTCCGGAATCTCGTCAGAATGACCCTTCGTATCCTCGTCGACGACCGCTTGCTTGACGCCGCCGTCATGCGGTCCAAGCCAGGCATGCCTCGCGTCATAGAGCCGCGGCGACCACCCAGCTTGCTACAACGCCTCTTCACACGCTTCTTGCTTGGCCTGCCCGTTGTCGGGGCCGGCTCCATCGCGCACCTGCTAATGTCCATCCCACTGCCGTTCACTTGGCTACGGTTCCGCACGCGGCGGGCGAGTCGCCAGTCAAGGGACATGATGGCTCTGATAATTCTCGCGGTCGTGCTCGCGGGCGCTGCAAGGCGAGGAATATTCTTTGCCTCCTGTGATCTCCCGACGCCGAAGTGCTGACCAGCTGATTCGTAGGGCGCTGTACAAGGTGTACCAGCTCACGGAGAGAGTGACGAAGAGGCTCCTTCTTCGTGCGGAGGATGCGATCCTCGAGGTTGGCTGACTTGAGACTGCAGGGTGTATCAATTGAATGGCCCCTGGCAGGCGAATGTTTGTTTGAAGTGTCTTGACTATTGAAACCAGTGTAATGCGATACTAGGCGGATTTGGCATATTTATCTGAGGAACCCTTCCATCTCACACCTCCCCTACCTATGTTCGTCCAGTATCTCAACGACGACCCACAGGTTTATTTTGCTCAATATCTGAGTCTTGAGGTTGTCACAGCCGGAATCAAACTCCATGCACGGCCAGCCGCGCGCGGCATGGGCGCCACACGGAAAGTGTAGATTCGAGCGTGAGCCTGCGCCCCTTTCCCTCAGTCAGCCACCTACATATATGTTTGAGACCATCCAGCCAGCCTCCGTTCTCGTTCTCACCCTTGTCCGCCATTCTCTCATACCCGCGTAGTCATTCCGCCGCTACTTCCGAGGCTGCTGTTGCCCTTCTAATCCCGCCGCCGCATCTGGAGCACCTACGGCCATGGTTCACGTCTCCATCCTTCAACGAGCCATCGAGAAGGCGATCAACAAGCCTGATTACACGGCATCACTCCCACCGCTCTCAGAGAAGACATGGCTGAAGATTCTGGCATACACGCACCAGGCACGAGCGGAGAACGAACGGCTGGAGTTCGTCGGGGACGCACTCATGTACGCCACACTGGCGCCACAGCTCTATGCTCAGTATCCGAACGGAACACCTCACCTCTACACAGTGCGTATCCTCTTCTCACATGTATATATTCGACCGGGAAAGTAACACGAAAGACGATCTAGTGCCTTCGTGCGGTACTGCACTCCAACGCCACCTTCTCCTTGCTCGCCGAGAAGCTGGACATCATGGCGGTTAGCGATCGGGTACTACAAGCTCTGACGCAGCGGACGTTCGGCGAAGGTGCGCTGGCTCCGAGCAAGACGAAGCCTCAAGTCAAAACGACCGCGGACATGTTCGAGACCATCATCGGCGCGTACTACTTCGACAACGGCTTCGAGGCGTTGTATCACTGGGTGTTGGAGATTTACGCGCCTCTGATCAAAGTCGTGGCTGAGACGTTCTTCGTGCAGTAAGTCGTTCAGTGAGCGTGTCTCCCCTCTCTATCATCGTTGTTTCCTACCAGTCAAAATGGTCCATGGTCCACTCATCGAGGACCGGGCGAGAAGAAACGCACAACCGAGCCCTTCGTCTACAAGCACGGTACTCTTTTGAGCGGACCTTCCACCCACCCTCGACAGGATCCTTCCCCGCCATCGCTGAAGAAGCAGAAGGCTGTGGCAAATACTGTCAGGCAACGAGGGTGTGTAGCGGAGAAGGTTCGGGTGGCACACGCGGGTCGTACCTCTCCTCGTCCTAGCGCGAAGGTGCATATTATAGGCACATCCAATCGTACGTCTGGCATTGCTCTCAAGCAGCGAACTCGCAAGTTAACATAAGAATAGCCAAAGCGAAGGTTGCGCCTGCCAAACCGTCGTCCAAGGTGTCGCTGAGCAATACCGTAACGCAAGCAACGTTAGTGGCCAAGCAGGCTCCGATCATCATCGACCTCACGGTTAGCTCGGACTCGGACTCGGAGGACGACTGTCAGCCGCTCGTCCGCCATCCCCTCGTCACTCCACGGATTCCCCGCTCGTCTCGTCCGGTGTCCAAGCGACCTACACCCGCTCGCGCTGTCGCTTCGCCTCTGCGTGAGTCTCCCCCGCTTATCGTGAGCACGGTCTCTCTGTCAGAATCAGAAGACGAGATGATGCTGGAGAGTATGCTCATCGCCGACGACTCTGGTTCTGACATGGACTGTGGCTCTTCTGATGTGGAGACTCTCGCAAGCCCCTCGAAGACTGCGCCGCTCTTGCCACGGACGGGCTTCGGTGGTGTCGCACTGGACACCTCGCAGCCTACTTCCCACATGCAGAGGGCCGTGTTTCTGCGCTTACAGTGAGCTCGTCTCCTCTCTCATCCATGCAGCCTTCAATAGCGTCCACGTAATGTCTCATTGCCCATATGCCATCTTGATATGTATACCCTGGGTTCCGGTTCTGTCTGGCCGCACGGCGCATACGATCTTCCTCTATAGGTTTATACTAGTCTCTATTCGCAATGGAATCGGATAGTGGTTTACGCATACAGTCATCATCGTTCTACGTGTAGTCTGTAACACAATGTCTGCACGCACCAAGCAAAGAGCTTCAAGTTGAAGGTGAGTGTCACGCCGCCCTTCACAAACGCGTTGACGCGCGCACGTGGTTGTGACATGCGCGAAGGAAACACGCGAACCGCGTTTGTTCGGAAGCCACCACTCGACCGCCACTGCGCCTTCCACCCTTCCCTGCCACCTCATCCACGTCGTATCGCAAGGAGACGCCACACAGCGGTTGACTATGGCACCGACCAAGCAGAAACACGCCCCCACGCGCCAGGCTATCACCCTCAAAGGCTCGACAGCCTTGGTCACAGAATTCTTCAAGTTCGCTGCCAACACGTACGTGCGCAGGCCCGCCACGCATACCTAACCAATGGAGGACTTCCGCTGACGGATCCGTCATGTCGTTATGTACAGCATCCTGTTCCAGCGGGGAGTATATCCCGCTGATGACTTCCACATGGTCAAGAAATATGGGCAGACTGTGCTCGTTACCCAAGATCTCGCGCTTGAGAACTACCTAGACAAGTATGACTATACCTCCTCTGCTACGCAACTACGGACTGATCTCACGCCATCATTGTTAGGATTCTCAAGCAGGTGAACCGTGAGTGCCCGGTTACTGCCTGCGTGCCTATGAATGCAATGCTGAGCTCAACTGGACAGAATGGCTTCTCACCGGGTCCATTACACAACTCGTCCTCGCGATCATTTCCAAGGACTCGCGGACACCGCTTGAGCGCTGGGTCTTCGACATCAATCTGGTCGAGCCACCAGCGGCCACGGAGAGTTCAGAGGCGTGCGTGTCCTCGCGACTGCGACGGAGTCGAGCGCGGCCATGGCTGATGCGTGCTTCACAGTGCCCCTGCAAAGCCCGAAAGCGAAATCCAGGCAGAGATTCGGAATATTCTGAAACAGATTGTGTCGACAGTCACGTTCCTGCCTGTGATCGACGAGCCGACGGTGTTCAACATCCTGGCATACACGAAAGAGTCCGTCGACGTCCCTGCCAACGAGTGGGTGGATACGGACCCGCTGGCGATCGAAGCGTCCAAGAGCCAACAGGTGAAGCTTCGGAGCTTCTCCACAGATGTGCATCGGATCGAGGCCATGGTTGCGTATCGATATGAAGGCTAGAGACGGAGCGGTGATGGGAGAGCCTGAGCACGGGGATGCCGGACCCAGGGCGTCGGGCGTGATGCTGGTTATGCGCTTGTTGGGACTTTGTGGGAAGCGGGCCCTGGGAGGGTGCGTCTGGACGTTCAGACGGAGTTGGATGATTGATGAATCCGGCCTGTTGGAGGCGCGGTGACGGATTACTGGGTCGAGGAGGCAATGCGGGCGGTGGACGTTGCGGGCATTGGGGAATGGACGAGAGGGCATTCGTGTGTAAGATAGGACGCGTGCGCAGCGCGGTAGATGGACACGCTGGGAGTGGGCGGACGTGCAAACCTCCGCTGAAAATAGGGCAGACGAGGACAAGGATCTGCAACGCGAGCGAGGGCGTTGGTCCGAGCATTTGGGACAGCAGGCGATGCCGTGTCTGGAGTCGTCCAGGCGGGAACAGATCGCGCCGAGTCGAGGTACAGCCGGCGCCCGCCGCGGACGTCAGAGTGGTATTGCCATGCCACCGGGACGGGGTCTGATACTGGTCGCCTGAGCCCGCGTGGGCGCCCATAACCTCTCCTCCCTTTTCTTCCCACCTTCTCTCCCGTCTCTCCTCCCGCCCCCTCCGTTTCTCTCTCTACCCATTTCCATTCCTTTGTCTGGCCGGCCGGACGACGCTCGTTAGGTATCTTATCCTCTCTGGGACGGCGCGTAATCCAACAGCACAATGGGCGAGAACTGGTTCCAGCGCGAGTTCCTCCAACCTCGCCGCCTCGCCTTCAACGTCATCTTCTATGGCCTTCATCTCTTCTTCTTCGGTTATGGGTGGTACAGTCAGGTGCGTAGACTGTGTACGCATGCTCATTCAGACAGGGTGCTGAGAAGTGGCGCGCTCTGCAGGAGACCAACAAGAAGCTCTCAGCCTTGAACGGGCTCAAGTGGTCCGTGTGGACGTCTCGCGGTGCTGGCTTGGTCCTTGCATTCGATGGTGGCTTGATTCTCGTCCCCATGTTGCGGAACATCATCCGTGTGGTCCGCCCCAAGCTTACCTGGCTCTTCCCCGCCGACGAGAACATCTGGTTCCATCGGCAGGTTGCATACTCCATGGCGTTCTGGGCCATGGTTCACACCACGGCGCACTACGTGAACTTCTTCAACGTTGAACGTACCCGTAAGTGATGATCTCTCTCCGTTTGTTGCTGGTGGGTAAGTGGGGCTCACTGCGTTCACCCGCAGAGGTCCGGCCCGAAATTGCGCTCGACATCCACTACACGCAAGCGGGAGGCATCTCTGGTCACTTCATGCTCCTCATCATGGTCCTCATGTACACCACGGCGCACCACAAGATCCGCAACCAATGCTTTGAGGCCTTTTGGTACACACACCACCTTGCGTTCTTCTTCATGATCGGTCTGTACGCCCATGCCACCGGATGCTTCGTGCGCGACTCTGCGGAACCCGCGTACTCCGCCGTGTTCCCCTTCTACACCACGGATCATTGCTTGGGATACGAGAGCTGGCGCTTCACCATCTGGCCTGGCATCATCTACTTTGGAGAGAGGATCTGGCGCGAGATTCGGGCCAGGCGCGCCACGCGTCTGTCGAAGGTCCTCGTTCACCCGAGTGGTAAGTGCTTATCGACCCTTCATGCCAATAATAAACCGTTACTATGGTGCTGACGACTGGGCACAATGCAGGCGCTATGGAGCTGCGAATCATCAAGCCCAGCTTCAAATACGTCGCTGGTCAGTGGCTGTTCATCCAGGTCCCTGACATCTCTGGCTGGCAGTGGCACCCGGTACGTGCGTTAAGTGGCGGCATAACAATGCGTGACTGACAGCCGTGGACAGTTCACTATCACGTCGGCCCCCGAGGACCCCTACGTCTCCGTCCACATCCGTCAGGTCGGTGATTGGACCTATGCATTGGGAGAGCGTGTTGGTGCTGGTCCTCAGGTGGTCGCTTCCATGACGAAGGCTGCCTTGAAGGGCGACGAGAAGGACGAGAGTGTCTACGGTACTCGTGGCGACTTCGTCGAGATCGATGCCGCTGGCCGGGCTCTCCCCGCTGTCCGCATCGACGGTCCCTACGGTGCCCCGGCGGAGGATGTGTTCAACGTGGAGGTCGCTGTGCTCATCGGCGCTGGTATCGGTAAGAATGCTGCACGTCTCACATGGTAACCCCGACACTGACATGTACTCCCAGGTGTAACGCCGTTCGCCTCGATTCTCAAGCACATTTGGTATCGCCAGAAGAAGGGCACTCTTGGATCTCTCAAGCGTGTCGAGTTCTTCTGGGTTTGCCGTGACGCTCCTTCGTTCGGTTGGTTCCAGACCCTTCTGCAAGAGGTCGAGGCTGCTCAGGCCGATCGTAAGTGTTAGCAACGCGCGCGCCGTTGCTTTAGTCTCACGATTTTGTTGCACAGCCAACTTCCTCCGTATCAACATCTACCTCACCCAGAAGATCTCTGAGGACATGCTCTGGAACATTGCTGTCAACGATGCGGGTGCCGAGTACGACCCGCTCACGCTCCTTCGTACTCGTACCATGTTCGGGCGCCCTGACTGGAAGACGATCTACTCGCGCATGAGCCAAGCCATCCAGAGCGGTCAGTATGTTCCCGGTACGAACGCCCAGCTCAAGTCCAAGGTCGGGGTAAGTAACATAGTTCGGACGCTTCTGGAATTGCAGGATGGTTTACGAGACTTGACGACAGACATACTTCTGCGGTCCTGGTGTCCTCGCGAAGGCTATCAAGGAGGCCTGCCAGGAGGCCAACTGCGCGGCTGTCGACTTCACTTTCGCCAAGGTATGTCTCGCCGAGAAGACCGGGATCTGCATCTTTCTCACTCACGTCTTCGCACACCTTACAGGAACACTTCTAAACGCCATGATGCCAAGACCCCGTTCCCGTGCTGACCGAGATCCCCATAGTACTTGTTGACCCCTGCTGTATCACCTACATCTACGATTCGCTGAAGGGATGTTGAGTCCCACTGCTGTGCATATGCTCTAATTTAAATCGACCGTGTTGAGAGAGAATCCATGTACTCGTACTGTCATCATCCCCGTGGGAATGTTGTACCAACAACGCGTCAACAAGACGTGTCCATGAGACGCCCAGATATTGCGTTCCTTGCACCAAGCCACACCTGCCGCAGTCACATCCTATCCGCTGTACGGCAGGGCCGTGTACGCGTCTCAAGAGGTCCTTTCTCATCTTCTTCTTTCAGCATCTGTGCCTGCGACGTGAGACCACGGCGATGGAGAAAGCTCACGAAGTGCTGAAGAATACCTTCGGGTTTGACTCTTTCCGCCTTGAGCAGGAAGCGGTACGCGTCTTTCGCCCTCACCATTCCACATCGACGCGTTTTGACGGTCGAACGCGCTCTAGGTGATCCGGAGACTCATTGTGGACAACGAAAACGCGCTCGTCCTTTTTCCCACCGGAGGTGTGTGGCTGTCGGGTGGGAAGTATGCACTCCCTAAAGAGCCGCCCATTATGCAGGAGGGAAGAGTTTGACCTACCAAATCCCGGCGTTATGCTTGGAGGTGCGTGCACACGTCATGTCGCACACCCTTGCAGACTGTGGCTGAGACGGGAAACAGGGCTTGACCTTGGTCATCTCTCCTCTCATTGCACTCATGAAGGACCAAGTGGACGCGCTCGTGGCGCGAGGTGTGAAGGCCGCGAACCTGGACAGCACGCAAGGCGCTGATCGAGCGGCGTGGATCAAGGGTGAAGTCTTGTCTGGGAACATGAAGATCCTGTACGTCGCGCCCGAGAGGTCAGTCCCTCAGCCCACTTCCCCTCGTTCCGGGATGCCGACTCGCGACACAGGCTCAACAACGAAGGTTTCATGGCGATGATGAGACGGGTCAGAATATCCCTGCTTGCTGTTGACGAGTCGCATTGTATCTCCCAGGTACGCATATATGCGCTATACCTACACTGCACACCACATTCATCGGCACCGACAGTGGGGTGCGAGCTTCCGTCCGGAATACCTCAAGATCGCCCGGTTCGCGGAAGAGATGGATGTGGAACGCGTCCTCTGTCTCACGGCTACTGCTACTCAGTCGGTAGCGAAGGATATCTGCGACAGCTTCTTCATCGACCGCACTGCAGGCGTGTTCCGCATTCCGGTGTACCGGCCGAAGTGAGTGATTCTCTGATTCTGACAGTCCGCGCTGCACGTTTCTTACCATTCGCTTTCCAGCCTCGCACTGAAGGTTGAGGTCTTCGACAACACGGAGCAGAAGACGAAGCGTCTCGCCACAATTCTGAAGGGGCGCACTGGCCCGGCGATCGTCTACGTGACGCTGCAGAAGCATGCGGAAGAAGTGTCCAACGCCCTCCGCGCTCACCAGTTGGATGCGATGATCTACCATGCTGGCTTGCCTGGCGAGGAACGCGAACGTGTTCAACAACAATTCATGGACTCGGACCAAGGTATAGTTATTGCTACCATTGCATTCGGAATGGGCATTGACAAGGGTGAGTCCTGCGTCATCAAGTGCGGTGTACACTCTGTTGACGGTGATATGTTGCGCAGCGACATTCGACAGGTACGCTCCCCTCATATCCGTGGCCGCCTCAAGTCTTAAGCTTGGGTCGCCCAGGTCATCCACTTCCACATGCCGAAGACGTTAGAGAACTACAGCCAGGAAGTCGGTCGAGCAGGCCGTGACGGCTTGCACTCCGACTGCTACATGTTCCTCTGTGCAACGGACATACCTATACTGGAGGGTTTTGCCCGAGGTGATACTTGTGCCAAGCGCGACATTGAACTCTGGATCCAACAAGTCGCCTTGCAGCCTCCGGCTGCTGATGGAACGTTAGACTTCAATCATTACAAGCAAGCCAAAGAGTGCGTGTTTCCGTTGTAGATCAAGAATGTGACCGCTCACGACTTGGTGTGCAGATACGATATCAGGGTAAGCTACTAGGTCCTATCCTGCAGGGAGGCGCGTTACTAATTTGTGTGCAGCAAAATGTCCTCGGTCTCCTCTACGCCCAGCTGGAGCTCGACTATGGATACATTAGAGCGTCACACCCTTCTACTCGATCTATGACATATCATCACGGAACGCCGAGGGGTGGCGCAAGGTCATGACGACTCATCCCTGCTGCTGTGCAATCAGGACTAATTGGATGACCAAAGGCAACGGCTACACAGTAAGTCCCACCAGATGTTTCCGTCGAGTCTGAACTCACTTGAGTAGGTTGACATGGTGTTGACGGCGGAGCGCTCTGGTATCGACCGTAGCGAGCTCGCGAAGACAACGAACGGTTGGGAGATGGATGGTAGGTCCCTTGCTGGTGCATTGATGCGTGCTCCTCATCAGCGGTTATCTAGGTAACATCTGGAGCAAAGCATCCCAAGTCAGAGCGGTCAGTACTTGGTCTCCTTGAGGTCTTCCTTGGACTCGTCGCTGAACGCTTGTCCACAGCGGTACATGGTCATGAAGCCCATACCCAAGTCTGCTAAAGACATCAAGGCTCTGGCCGATGCCTTGTACCAGCGTATGGTTGCTCGCGAGGAAGAGGCCATCGAGAAGATTCGTAAAGTGATCGAGTTTGCTACGAACGATGACTGTAACTATCCACGGGGGCTTCATTTTGAGCGGGGCTAGTTGACTATCATATTCCACAGGCATGGCTCAAGGACTAGCAGCATATTTCGGCGACGAAGATGCCGTTCCAGACGGCATGTGTGGTCAATGCACTTTCTGCCTGACTGGAGCTGGAGTCGACTTCTCGCCTATGGCCACGTCCATCCCCGATCCCGTGCGCGTCAAGCAAATCCTGGATGCCTGTTCCGAGCGCGACGACCCTCGTCTACTCGCGCGTATGGCCTTCGGCATCACTTCACCACGGCTCACATATGGCAAATGGTCTACGGCCCACCCGCTGTTTGGCTGCATGGTCGATACGGACTTCAGCGCGTTGGTGGCCGCCTTCGACGTCGAGTGCAAGAAAGCAGGCTATACCAGGATGGAGACAGCTGCCTCTGCACCACGAACCTCTCAGAAACGTTCGTACACCCAGACAAAGACAACATCCACGTCCAGCTACCGAGGAGGCTATGGTCGCGGCGGAGGCCGTGGCGGTGGCAGCAGCTACAAACGGGCCCGCGGACGTAGATACTAAGTTAGAGCGTTCTTGTTGCGACAATAGTGTACCATATACCGCGTATTTCTTGTACTGTACTCCCAGACGAATGTGCTATCCTACGTACTGCATATATATGATCTTGCCTCTATCTCTTGATCTCGGAGACGCGATCGTGACCGCGCAGAAGCAGCCGTGACGCGCGCGCGCGCAAGTTGAACGCGTCCGAGTCGTCGCTGTGGCTGCTGCCTCAGTGCCACGACTACCTGCCGCTCGTTCTCGTCTGCTTGGTCTTCGCCGCATCTGCTCTCGTGCTCTGCATATACTACGCTTGTGCCTCACTGCCTCTGCGAACTAAACACCGAGTTTCTGTTGTACCACCACCTGCTATGTCTGCTGCAACCCCTGCAGCTTCAACCCCGGATGGAGGTTCCTCTAGTGTCGCGGGTCCTCCCGCCGGCGAGGCCTCTTCCAGCAATGTATCCGACTTGGACCGCATGGTCCTCGAATATCTACGTTCGAGAGGACACAAGGATCTGGAGAAGGCCTTGGAGGAGATCGAGAAGAGCGCGGCTCCTGCGGACGACAAGGGCAAGCAGCCTGAGACCGCGCCGTCGCATGCCATATCACAAGAGGAACTCGTCAAGCAGCTTGCGATATTCGTGCAGAAACCCGCGAATCCAGACGAGAATGCGTTCAAGGACAGCTCCAGCGTCCTTCAGGAGCTCTCAGCTATGGGCAATCCCCAGAACATCCAGAACCTCATATCCAGCATAGGACCGGTGGGCGCGGAGGAGATTCTATCACTGGATCCGACGGACAAAGCACGAAAGCTTCCGGGAACTGGAGTCATGGGTAGATGGTTCATTGGACATGTACAGGGTACGTTCGTGTCCTTGATGTCATGCACGCGTTGCTCACGCGTACGCTCAGCCCGAGTTCGACCAATATTGTTCCCTATCTTCTGCCACTTCTATCTGACCTTGTCCAGCAGGTTACCGAGAAGCAGGTATGCGCGACTACATCTACACAATGCCCATGTCTTGACGTGAGACTGCATTAGCCCAGAATTTCTACTCTACCTTCTCTCCATCTATCCCCAGCATTCACCACACCACACTGCATCATCTTTCCACGATCACTCTGCCCTTACCATGTCCAGACCGACGAAGTGGCTCAACGTTTCCGCTCCGAAAAGTACACTGTACGCATGAGTCGCTCGGGTTCAGCCTCCTCATAGGCTGGTTAACCGAAGGATTTGGTGGCGAGCCTACCGGAAACGGGCGATGGCTTCTCTGGGGAGAAGGGCAAGCGAGGGCGCGCAGCGGTCATGCGTGTGGTGAATAACCACCTACGCTTTGATGGTACCAGTATTGAGCCCGTAGCTCTTACCATGACTAACTCGTCAACACAGTTACCCAATCCTCAACCACGTCTATGTCCTCTCGAGGATGGGAGGACTCTACCGGGTTCCTATCCGCAGTTGTACCACAGACAAACGGCAGCAATGTGGACGCAACCGCTTACAACTCGTCCAAAGGCGAACTGAAGCTCGGGCCTGCGCCGATCTCTGAGGAGCTCCGTGCAGAGACTGAGCGGACAATCCGCGAGCAGGCAATGTCAGATCACGATCCTGGTGCTCAGTACCTTCACTTTGCGCGACCGGCACCCCCGCCTGGTCTTGTGTCACCCGCAGTCTCCGACCTTCCACCACCCACCATCTTTCAAGACCGTAGACGTCAAGCGGGAAGTAGAGAAAGTCCGTGATGCGAGGAAGCGGATACGACTCGATCCCTCGGCCGTGACGTCTGCAAACCTGCACACACCACAAGGAGCCGCTGCACGAGCTCGTGCATTGCCCAGCATTTGCGCATATACCTTCCACGATGTTGGTGAAGGGTAGGTAAATCATATATTCTCAGACGGCCTGCACACGTCTTGACTCCCCCGCGTCAGCGTGCCGTGCTGCGAGTTTTCTCCAGACACGTCCCTGTTGGCCGCAGGATTCTCCGAGAGCTACATCCGACTATGGAGTCTCAAAGGAGAGAAGTTGAAGGGCATGCGGAGCGACTTCCAGATGAACAACATACGTGATTGTGAGTCTTCGCTGGCTGTCCGCTAAGACCTCGACTTCATCTCGCAACAGCTTCGTCGATAAACAAAATACGAGAGAAAGGCGGTTCCACAACCCGCAAGCTCATCGGACACAGCGGGCCTGTGTACTCCGTCGCGTTCGACCCCACCGGCGGCTCTGGGAGTCCGTCAAAATACCTCCTTTCTTCCTCCGCGGACGCAACGGCACGGCTGTGGTCGCTCGATACCATGACAAACATCGTTGCCTACCGCGGGCACCAGAATCCCGTATGGGATGTCAAATGGAGTCCCATGGGTATCTACTTCGCAACCGCGTCTCGAGACCGAACTGCCCGACTGTGGTCCACGGACCGGACATCGGCATTGCGTATATATGCTGGGCACTTGAGCGATGTCAATGTAAGTGGATCGCACTCATTCGTTCGAAGAGGCTGACAGTTGTGCTGTATATCAAAGGCCGTCGGATTCCATCCAAACTCGTTGTATCTGGGCACGGCCTCGAGTGACTGCACTGCAAGGCTGTGGGATGTGCAGCGCGGAGCCTGTGTACGTGTCTTCTACAGACACGATGATATCGTTTCCCACTTGCCTTCAGCCCTGATGGTCGCCAACTTGCTACTGCTGGTACGTGAGCTGCCGTAGAACGGAGCCACTGTCTTTAGCTGACATTACGATTCAGGCGAAGACCTCGCAATACGCCTGTGGGACCTCGGGTCGGGCAAGTGCATTAAGAAGATGACCGGACATACGGCCTCTGTGTATTCTCTCGCGTTCAGTGCGGAGTCGAGCTTGCTTGTCAGCGGCGGCCAGACTGGACAGTACGCTGTTGGGATGTCAAGGCCGCGGGAGGGTTACCTACCAAGGTCAAGGAGAACGGCACGATGGTCAACGGGACGTCGGACGAGCATCCACCTGAGAAGGAAGAGACGGAGAGTATTGAAACGTGAGTGAAGCGTGTTGCCAGCCCACTCAGTGAATAACACGTCTTTACAGGACGGATCTGCTAGCTACGTTCCCGACGAAACGAACACCCATCATCAACGTACAGTTTACGCCTCGTAACCTGTGCTTGGTAGCTGGACCATACTTGTCTCCCGAGACACGATGAATACATTGAGTCCACTCTCG
>JABYQS010000506.1:0-20198 GCA_022592435.1 Cerioporus squamosus
GCCATTTGGATCGTCATCCTGCAACACAGAGTTTGCGTTCTGAGACCATTCAGCAGCATACCTGCGGACATGTGAGCGAGCATATATGTAGTTGAGTAAGCAAGGAGACTCACCGTTCTGCGGGGCATACGAATGAGACTCCCTACCCACACCCAGGATGCTTATGGTTTCCTCTGCTACAGAATCCTCCTGAACGTCAAGTTCGTCCTTGCAGTCCTCCTCGTCAGAGCTTATGACGATGATATGATCATCAGGCGCAACCGAAGCAGGCATCCTCGAGGAGAGCGAATGCTGGAGAAGTCGGACAGTACCAGCGAGTGGTCGACGCGTCGCAGTGCTCGAGAGGTCCTCGGATTATCGAGGACGATGTCGCGATCGGCATATTGACTTGCATTGAACAGAAGAAGCTTGGACCCTGCAGGGCCGTCGACGGCGAACATGACGGACGCTGGAAAGCCCGGCCGCACGCGCGACTGTACTACATATGTACATACTTATGTAGCGCCCCGACTTCGACATCGACCACGACGACCACGACCACGGCGGCGAGGGGGACTGCAGGCCTCCACACCTATTGACACCCGATACTCACTGCATCATGGCCGACATGGCGCATGACGTCGAACTACACGCTGCCCGAGATCCTCGCGTCGTCCTCGAAGGAGACGTCCCCTCGTCGCTGTCCTCGCCGGAAGCCGCGCCCTACATTGCCCATCTCACATCGCTGTCTCTGCCGGAGCTTGAGGCAGAGCCTACTGAGCTCGCCTCGTCGTCCGCCCAACTCACAAATGCGCTCACAACGCTATGCTACACGTCATACCCGACATTTCTCTCCCTGCATACAACGACATCCACGCTCTCGTCCTCGCTCGATGCACTCTCCAATTCGCTCTCGTCTTTGCTATCCACTCTTCCGGCTCTCGAATCCAGCGCACGAACATTCGCACAGGATTCCCGCACCCTCCTCTCCTCGCGCCGGAAAGCGGCGCTGGTCCTTGAGAACCATGACAAGCTACACGACGTCCTCTCTCTCCCTATGCTCCTCGAAACCTCAGTGCGCAACCATAACTACGCCGACGCGCTTCTCCTGGCGCAGCATGCGTCGACTCTTGCCGCACGCTTCCCCAACAACCCTTTGGTGCAATCAGTGAAGGCGGATTGCGACGCGCGGGTACACTCCATGCTGGCCCAGCTTCTCCGGATACTCCATGAACAGGCCAAGCTCCCCGCGCTATTCCGTGCGGTCGGCTTCCTGCGCAAGATGGACGTTCTATCGGAGCAAGAACTCGCGCTCGCGTTTCTCTCAGGGCGGAGTGCTTACTTGGAAGGATCGCTGCGCGCGGTGGAGGTAGAGAGGAAGGGCGTTGATGGAGAAGGGAGCGTCGAGCGAGAGCGCGAGGCTCAGGCGCGGTATCTCAAGAGGTATGTCGATGCCTGGCGAGAAGGCGTCCACGACGTTGTCACTCAATACACAACCATCTTCCTCGACCGCCCCCAAGGCGCGGAGCCCGCCGCGTCCGAGCTGCACGTCCTGCTCACAACCTTCACGACCCTCCATGTCCGGCGACTGCTCGACCTGCTGCGCGAAACCCTGCCACTGGTTGCCGATCCTTCCCTCCTCACATCTCTCCTCACGCAGCTGACATACTGCGCCACATCGTTCGCCAGGGTGGGCATGGACTTCCGCGCCGCTCTCGCGCCTTTGTTTGTCGCCGCGGTACGCAAAGGCGTGACGCGCGAGTTCGAGCAGGCGACCGAGGCGTGGTGTCGCGCCATCGACTCCGAGGACGCCTCGAAGTCGCGCTCCAAGAGCTTGCGCAAGAAGCCATCGCAATTCCTCCTCGCACCTGCACTAGCCTCATCTCCCCCTCTACCGACCGACGCCCAGCTATCTGCTATTGCATCCGCCGCGGCGAACGCCCCTCCGACCATCCTCGTCTCTTATCCACCACTCGCGCTCTATATCAACGCTCTCCTCACCGCGCTAAATGGCCTCCGATTACTCGCCCCCGCGCAGCTTCTCGACGATCTGCTGGTCGCGCTCGAGCGGTCACTCGCTCATGGCGCCATCATGCTACTTGTATGCGCACGTTCAGCATCGGACGAGCGAGCTAACGGGAGCTTGAACGATGAAGATGCGAAACGCGAGGAGGACGCGGTGCGAGCTGCGGGCACGGTGTACATCAAGATCTTTGTGCCGTTTATGAGACGGGCGCTGGTGGAGGGAGTGTATGGTGTGAAGATGGACGAAGAGGGGATGAAAGTTGGTGAAGATCTCGCGGGGGTGCTGAGGGAATGGGACGAGTGGCTAGAGAGTGCGCACAGGTGATGGCACACACCATTGTCCTGGTGAGTGCAAGTCCTATGTCCTCGCTGCGTCGTTGACACGACTTCATCTCAAGGTTAGCTTCCACGCGCTTCCACATGACATGTGCACCCGCTGCTTGCTGGCGCCCTTGGGCACTCGCTTCAGCTACCAACCGCATCACAGAGCCGTGGGCCTTGTCATGGTGAAGACGTTGCTCGAGAGCACCCACCACGGCGTTGTCCTGAGAGCGGTATGGGCCGTTTGCAGATCTTCGCACAAATAGGTCAACATTCGCGTGGGGCAGTATAGTTACATCGTGAGTGGAGCTGATACCATACAATTCGGAGAGCACATAACAACGAGAGCATGCATGTACACACAAGGTCCAGCCTACCAGCGAGCGTCCCCGTCGCCCACATAACGTTGACATCTTCCACTGCGCAATGCAGAGGCACACCTTCACGAGTCATCAAGCTCAGCCCCGCATAGAGCCCGCGACGCCGCGACGACTGGGTGTGCCGGAGTTGCTGCCGGACGACCAGGTCTTGCTCAAGGGAGTCTTGCGCGCCGGGGAGATGGACGACGAATCGTTGTCACGCCAGCCCTCGGCGGAGTCGCGGTACCTCTGCATGAGGGCCTGGAAGTCGCGCTTCGGCGACCGGCCTGAGAGGTACGGACCCAGGATGGACGAGTAGTCCTGTGGTTCCAGTCAGCAACCACCCTGGGGTCCAAGGTCAACATTCGGGACGTGCGGCTCACCGAGGGGTGGTACGCGCTGCTCTTGGTCTTGAGCGGCGTGCGCCCGTTCGCAGCGGTGCGGTACTTCTTCCCGAGCTTCGCGAGTTTCGGCCGGTACGCGCGGTAGCGGTACTTGATCGTCTGCGTCGGGGACGGCGGGAGCGTGAAGGGGTCGTCCGTGGACATCTCGCCGTAGCCCGTCAGCGTGTACTCGTCGTCCGAGTCCGCCCCCTTGTCCTCGCCCGCGCCACCCTTTCCGGCGCCCATATCGAAGTCGAAGTCACGACCGCGATCGCGGAAGGACGTGGTGGTTGGCGAGGGCAGCCCATCCGCGATCGCTCCGGACTTGTCATAGAACGAGCCGGTGAGGGTAGCCGTGCGGCGAATCTGGTTCTGGGTGTGCAGATGGTGCGCCGTCAGAGTGGTCGCGCGTTGTTGTGGTGGTTGCAACATACCTTACGATGAGGAGGCATGGTTGTCTGCGAGAGAAGGTCTGTATGTGCGAGTGGGAGAGAGGAGACGTCCAACTCGTGCCTATTATGCAGGTCGCAGCACTGAAGCACGCATTGGCCCGCGTGCGCGGGCACGCAGCTCTGCCCGGCCAAAGCCACACGATTGCCACAAACGCGCCTTGCGCCACTGCCAACGAACGGAACGCATGTCCATACAGAAAGGTGACTCTACAGTATCATGAACGCCAGTTGTAGGTTGACAAAGGGTTCCGAAGGGCAGATGTCAATGTGCGAAGTCTCATAACCGCAACGAACATCCGAACCCCGAGGGTCAGACTGTAGAAAGGGACCTTGCAAGTTCAGAGGGCACAGACAACGAAGGCTTAGACGTGGTGCGTCCCTACTGATGCCACGGCAACACCGAGCTGATGATGATAAAGCAGATCGATTCTCTGTGGGACAACAAGCCAGTTGGTGCGGTTGTTCGGTGCAACGTCAACAATGTTGTCTCGCGAGACTTATTCCGGGTCGACGAGCTGGCCGGAGACGAACTCGATCGCCTCGGTTGCACAAGGAGATGGTGTAGCACGGGACTTCGCAGTCTCCGCTGCCGCAGAGGTACATCATGTTGCGTCAGAGCCCCATCTTAGAACTGTCGCTCTGAGTATCTCCCAGAGATAGGAACTGGTTGGGAGAGGAGGCGGGAGGAGGAAGCGGGTTGTAAGGGTCGTAACGGCGAGAGATCAGTGTCAGTAACTTCTGCAGAGTCTGGGTGCTTACTCTAGGTTCTAGTGGGCTTGGAATACGCTGGTGGCCGTCTCATCTGCTCTCATGTATTCGTTACGGGTCGGGGTCCGGGCTTGAGATCGACAACAGGTATATAACCACCGTGACAGAGAACCTAAGAGGACCAGTCTTCGTAAGCGTGAAGAACGCTAGAACTACTAGAACGAACCAGACGGCAGAGAAGGGTGTTGACGAGTTCTGGCGTTGCGAGCCGAGTACTGAACAGTCCACGGCCTCGGTCGATGAGAGGTCGTCGGTTAGGCCCAGGTACACACACGCCGAAATACAAGAGGTACATTCAACTGCATTCGAATACAATCGCGATGACTTCTGGCGGATATGATCATACATTCCAACGCTTCCTCTAAGGCTGGCGACTTTGAACAGGGAACGAATATGAGTAACATGCCGCACGCAGATCGGACAGGGAATGACATACGTACGTGAGATGACCGTCATGGGCTAGATATCGAATGTCCCGAACTGGTGGAACGTCGTGCCTATGATGTTGTAGCAGATACCCTGCTGGGGTATCGCAACCCAATTGACGCAGTTATCAGGCGCGATGTCCACCACTCCAGGGGCGAAGAACCGGTTGGGGTCGATGAGCTCTACGGAGGTGAACGCGCCGGCCCAGTAGCAGTTGCTCATCCCTAGGCCGGTAGCGAGCCAACGGAGGCATCCGCTGCTGCAATTAGCGGCCTGGCATGTGACAATGACGGGATCACTGGGACTCGCGTCTGCGACGGGGACGAAGGATGCGAGAGAGCCTGACTCGCCAGGCTCGAGGTAAACGGAGCTGCCAGAGGTCTCGAGTGGAGCTGGCATCGCAGCGGCCGCGAGGGAAAGTGCGAGAACGATGGAGGAGGAGAGCATTGTCGGTCGTGCGGAGGTGGACGTGCTGACTTGCATTCAAATTGAAGGTGGCCGTGTCGTGCAGAGGTTATATATCTGAGTGGATGCCCATAGAATAGGAAGTCCTAGGCAGTTGACAGTCATACAGAGACCGTGGCGGATCTGTCGTTGTTGCGGGAGGATCATCGAGAGACTCCAGAACGGTGTAGTGCATTCGAAAAGAATCGCGATAACTGCCGGATACAATCATACATTCTATTGGGCTCTTCCCTCAGGTTAGTGATTTTGCATAGGGAACGAATGAGTAACTTGTCGCACGCATTTGACAGGGAATGACATACATACGTGATATGGCATGGGCTAGAGATCGAATGTCCCGAACTGGTGGAACGTCGCGCCGATGATATTGTAGCAGATACCCTGCTGGGGTATCGCAAGCCAATTGGTGCAATTATCAGGCGCGATGTCGACCACTCCGGGGTTGAACCACCCGATGGGGTCGAGGAGCTCGACGGAGATGTACGGACCCGCCCAATAGCAGTTGCTCGTCCCTAGGTTGGTAGCGAGCCAACTAGTGCATGATGCGCAATTAGCGGCCTGGCACGTGAGGATTTGGGGATTAGTCGCATCCGCGACGGGGGCACCGCCGACGACAGATGCGAGAAGACTTGACTCGGCATGCTCAAGGTAAACGGAGCCCCCCGAATCCTCGACTGGAGCTGGAACAGCGGCGGCCGCAAGAGAAAGTGCGAGGACGATAGAGGAGTAGAACATCGTCGGTCGTGCGTAGGTCGATGTGCGTCAGGGACTCGCGTTGATATGCTTGCAAGTGGAAGATGGTCGTGTCATGTTGAAGTGTATATAGCTGACCAAATGCACATGGAATTGGATTTCCTTGGCAGTTGACAGTCATACAGAGACCGTGGCCAGACCTGTCGTTATGCGGGAGGATCAATGAGAGACTCCAGAACGGTGTACGAGGAGAGGACTTGCCTAGAGAATGTCATTTCCATCTGACATGGCGGAGGTCATACACGTCGAGCCTTGAACCATTGAGCTGGATGTCGGGTGCATCGGGGCCGAAGGGGGATACCAGCTTTCTGTCCGTTGGCTCAAAACATGGACTATATTCAAAGACGAGAGAACTGCTGCGTGAGTAAACCTGATCCAGCATTAGTATCAGCTACCCTAAATAATTTGACGCGCTTAGTTAAGGTGGAAGCCGAATCATTTGGGCCCTTAGTTAAGGGAGGCGCCTAATCGGCCAAATATTTGGTCGATCTCCTGTGATCGTACGTGACAGATATTCAACAAATATTTCGTCAGGTGGAGAGAAGCGTAAAAGCGAGCTAAAAATGCACCCGAAGGGAATTGAACCAGCAATTAAATGACCATTTAAAGAACTTTCACCACTTAGTCCAACTGCGCCATAGGACTATTTGAGTGTACTGAATCGCAACGTCCCCGATGGCAATCCGCCACTTCAACGAGCCGCTAAGTACATGCGCATTGTCTATCATCTTATCCTGTTTACAACTGACTGTTATGTTCAATTTTTCCATACATAAGGTGCTTGTGCATGTCGTTATTCCAGCCCAAATAGACAGTCTTGATGTCAATGCGATATATACAGTTACTTACTCTTTCCATGTATCGAACACTTACCCTCAGTAATAAGTACAATCATCTACGGCCGAACCGGGTTCGGCCGTAGATGATTGTACGCAGAACGCCAGATGGGATATATATCTTCGTAAAGACAGGCATAGAAAGCCCTGGTGGCCTAGTTGGATGGTGTCTTGTGTGCTTTCTTTAGGCCCAGGTTCAATCCTCTTGTGTGCATTTTTAGGTCGCCTTTTGGGCTTATTTCCTGCGTACGAAATATTTGGCCAATATTCGCCGCCTGCGATCTTACGAGAGCGCCCAAATATTTGGGCCATTAGACGCCGCCCTTAACTAAGGGCCCAAATTATACGGTTTCCACCTTAACTAAGGGCGTCAAATAATTGAGGTCAACTGAAGTCACTGGATCCAGATGCCGGTGGAAGAATAAGTGACTAAGCTGCTACGCAGACATGACAGACCGCTCACCATGTGCACATCAGGCCAGCCAGCCTTCTCGTGTTCCGAAACGCAATCGCCGTCAACTTCAGACACTTCAGGCGACGCGATATGGCAACGTTCCGGCACGTATGCACCCGTACGCCTGTATATGGTTGGATGAAAGAAGTGTCCCAGCCTCGAGGTATTTTCTAAGGACGCGCGCTCCGTTTCTTAACGTTACGTGTCTCGACGAGGTACGCAGTATCGGCGATCACATCGTGATTGAGGACGTCCTCATCCTCTCCTCAGCGTAAGGAGAACGCAAGGTGAACCGGATGATCGAGTATGCTCACATACAGTATATATGGCGCACCATTCGGTACCGGACCCGCCACCCTACCAAGATGATGCGACTGCGACTTGGGAACCAGTCCGGCCACGCCTGCGACAATACGACGATCCCGGAGGACATCATCGACATATACGCCCGATGGTCGAAGTACGACGGAGCGTACCCCATGACCCCAGAGGACTTCATCCGCAAGACGCACGTCTACTCGGTCACAATCCCGCCGAGCGCGCCACTTGCTATCGGGAAGCGAGTCAGGGTCCTCGCGATGTCACCCGCACGCTATCGCTCCCCAGATGCGGAGGTGGACGTGTACGAATCATACGATGCACACGTCGTAGGGCGCATCAGGAAGGTATTGGGCTGGAAGGGGAACTTGGTCGCGCTGGAAGTCGACAACGAGTGCAGGGTGAGCGCCGTGCGCAAGGCACGATTGGAGATCCCGTACCTTCCGGGCGTGACCGTCGCTCCGCTGGAGAACCTACGGGAGGGAAAAGGGCCGAAGGAGGCGCAGATGGAGGACCTCGACCTGGACGTGAGAGCGCAACCGCCGCCACAACTCTGGGCATGCAAGGCAGGAGAGTGCGTGCTGCGCGCTACGTCTATGCCTGGAGGTGTCATATATGACGAGTTCTGGCTGAGCGGGAGCATCTACGCTGACGAGGAAAAGAAGAGAAAGCGTAAGGCGAAGCAGCAGGAACCTGTGCGCAAGGGGAAGATGGCAGCCGTAGGATGGGCGATTGAGAAGAATTGACTGGAGTCTTGAAGGAGACGACCGCGACCAATGTATCCACGTACATCCTTGGTAGCAGCTGGACTGCTATGGATACGATATTGTAAGACAGTCACTGGAAGAGGTGGGCGGTCTACGCACCGGCGACCATCCTGCAGTGCCCTGACACCTAAGACCTGTGGACTTCAATCCCTAGATATATCTAAAGGTATTTCCAGAGCTGCTCTTGCCTGCGAGCCAGCGCCATCGCAGGAACCATCCACGCAACCTCCTGCCAGCGGCCCCGCTGTCGGTGCAGATAGTCCACAGGAATACCGTCCTGTTCGAGTCCTTCCGCGTTGCCCGACCGTACAGGGCAGTAGCAATCGATCGATCTGAGAGCCGGGAACCACTGCGACAGCACAGCAGCGACCCCACCGACGTCCGCTTCCGCTATCAACGACGGTCCAACGTTCAGCCTCATCAGTGGACAGAAGACCGGACGCATCAGGCGCGTGCCATCTCCAGAATCGTCCGCGGCCTGAGTGGGGATCGTCTCAAATATCCTGGGAGGTCTGCGTGCGAGCAGCGCGCTAACCTCCTGCGCGCGGATGTCCTCTAGGGGGATACTGAGAGTCTGGACGTTCCTGCAATGTTCCATGACTGACGCGAGTCCGGAGAGGGTAACTCGGGGGGCGGAAGACGTCACGGTATAGAACGGCCGACCAAGGTCGGCCATCCGGAGCTGTGGCCACGCGCGTACCAACTGCAGGAGGGTATCATCGTCAAGCGCTGCATAATAGCGTCCCCAGTCTATCGTTATGCATTGTAACCGGTGGAGTGAGCAAAGCGGTATGAGGACGGGGGGAGGCAGTGGTAGTGGGGACCATGTGTGGTGGGTATACTCGACCGATCCGCGGAAACGGATGACCAACGACTCGAGGACCTCTGCAGACGGGTGGCCGGCAAGGGTGGTGAAGAGCGCATGACAGTCGTCCATCTTAGCGGGCGTATTGAACTCCAGGGACACGGTGGTGAGCTGCTGTGAGCGGACCTTCGACAGCAAGGCCACAAACCACACCGTCGAGTCAACCATGATCTTCAGGGTACGAAGGGCAGGGAAGGACCCCTCAGATAGTTCAGGGACACCGGCGGGAAACTCCTCGGATTTGACCCCCAATGCGAGACTGTGCAGTTGACTGAAGCTAGCCAGGTAGGATAGAGTGCCAGGGGGTGTAGGGATGTTGTAGATGATCTGGAAAGAGACGACGGAGGATAACTTGGGCACGGCCCCCGAAAATAACTGTGAAGCACGCAACGCGGGGTCCATTGAGCGAGGAACGGTGAGGTGGAAGACGCGTACATCGGACGTATGATGCGCGACGCCTGCGAACAAACCTGCCACCCAGCCCGCTGCCGGTTCCGCGATGGGGTCGTCTCTTGCGGGGCCCTCTTGGTCAAGGCCGTAGAAGTGATACTCCAGATGACGCAGATTATGGCTCAGGAAGATACGCATCGGTTCCACGGTAGATGTCTCGAAGTCGTACTTGATGAGCGAGCGGAGATTTGGGAGGCACCCCGGTACCAGAACGCGTTCAAGCTCGAGCCATGCAAAGGGCGAAAGCAGGAACGTGGTGCGCCGAAGGGAGCGTGAGTCAACTGCTCGCACATAATGGGCATACGTATGAAACCTCGCCAGGTCCGAAGGTGCAAGCGTACGAGTGAAGGACTGGGGAGGACGTCGATCATACAGCAGGACAGTGAGTGTCGATATGCGAGTGTGCTCAAGTGTGCTCACCATTGTCCGTATTGTCTTCACTGCTCTCCAGAACGGCCACTCCCGAGGCTGCGGCTCACTGACCTCCCATCTCAGCAACTCTCGAGGAAAGGTCAAAGCCGTGACCGCGAAACATGGTATCGTGTGCCATAGAGATTGAAGCGCAGCATCGGATAGCAGTCGGCAGGTTGTGGCAACATCGAATAGAACTCCCCGCGGACAATGCACACAGATGCTTTGGATGATATTGGGAGGGAGGTCTGTCAAGGCCACTGCAGCCATAGCATTAGCAAGAGAAGGGAGGAGATAAGAGATTCTGTTGTCATGTAAGTATGTACGTACTGGACGAAGACTACTTATCTTGGTCGCCCAGGCATGGGGTTGCTCCGAAACCTGTAGGAGTCCCTGGGCCGGTGCGTGCCTTTACGTGGCGGGCGACATAAGTAACACCAAAAACTTCCCTGGCCGTGGGACCGTGCGGAGAGCGGCTGCCTCTGCACTGGGTGCGAGAAGGGGTGAGGTGTGAAACGAAACGCGCTTAAGCGGCCGAAGCATGTTATCGGCGTACCTGCCCCTGTTAAGACGGGGTGGATGATAATGAGGGTTCTCCCTCATCTTGACAATAGGGTGTGCGTGGTCCTTCGATGGCCACCTGCACTGTGGTGTTCAACCACGGAGCAGTACAACTACGACGTCATACCTTAAATGGTTCCTTGATTAGTAGTGGTGTAGCACTGAGTTGGTCCTCGACCAACCGGAGGTGGTTTAGTGGGTAGGGCGGCAGGTGACCCAAAGACCGCGAGTCCCACACTACCAGGGGATGAGGGCGTACTGCTCCACACAAGCCGCTTTGCGATTGCTTGGCTCCTCTGGTGTGCGTCAAAAGCATTTCCCATCTCTTGCCCAGCAACAAAAAAAAAAAAAAAAAAAAAGACTACTTATCTTGCGTCAAGTACGCAGCGAGATCAGCTTCAGTTATGTAAGCAGAATAACCACGCGGATTGCCTGGATGCTCAGCGCTCAGGCCTAGGCTCAGGCTGGGCCTCCAACTTGAAGCTGGAGGAGCGTTGAGCTCCCTTTCATCCCGTCCTGGGCGCGAACTTATATGATGACTCCTGCAAGACTAGTATACACGTTTGACACAACTTCTCGATATCGTACAACACTCATACTTGCTTTACCGGCGCATATACTGACCAACAGTCGGGATGGCCTTGATCCCGACGAGGATGGAAGTCGCCAAGGATGTCCACCCCAAACGCATAGGCCACGGACCTGCGCCGTAGACACCAGCCTGTCCGACTGCGATGGCAACGAGGTCGTAGAGCAGAACAGATCCGAATAGCGGTGACGAACTCATGGCGCCTACCGGGAAGAGGATGTAGGTGAGTGCCTGGACGAGGGCGGACGGAGGGGCACGGTATCGCTACAGAGAATGTCATGAGTTGGTCGAATAGTAGCACAAGCTGTGTTTCCAACTCACGAGAAATACCCCACCGTTATCAATGAAGTCGAGAACGCCGATCCCCGCGAACGTCTTCGCCACAAGATGGGTGAGGCGATGAATCATGGGACTCGTCGGAGTGAGCGGGGGCAGGGCAGCCACCGCGGCGAGTTGAGCGACAGTGTTGATGGTGACGAGAACCTGCGACGCGGTGAAGTCCTCCCGCAGCCAGAAGAAGAGCCAGCCAGCTACGTGCCTGCACGTCAGCGTTCCGACTCGCGAGACTCCTCAACAGACTGTACATACCGATGCAGATGTTGCCCAACGCATACACCGGCGCATAGTTAAGCGCGGCCTTCCAAGCACGTCCTTCGTCCTTGTCTTCTGTAGGTCGTAGCAGAGACTGTTCCTGGTTGGTGGGCGTCGGTGGCGATGGCTTCCCCGGTACCTTCGCGTAACCGTTGGGAGGGTCGTGCGTGAAGAGCTTTCGAATCCATGCGAGCTGGATGACAACTTGTCCAGAGAAGAACGCTGCGATGAACCACGGATTGGGCGAGAAGGCGAAATGGTTCTGCATCGGCGCATACATCAGTTCTCAAACCCTCTCAAAATTGATCAGTGTATGCGCGATGACATACCGCTTCCGCGACGTCCTTCATATTAGGGGTAGTGATCATGCCGTAGGTCTGCACGCCGAAGTTGACGAGGAAGGAGCCGACGGTGAGCATGCGCGCGCGGGAGACCTCGTTGCCCATGTTGGAGACGATGAAGACGACAAGCTGTGGTATGGGGAAGGTGGGAGTAGGAAGGAAGCGACGTTGCCCCTCCGTCGCGTATATATACTGTAAGGCGGACAGTGATGCGAAGCATGGCAGACATCGACGCGTGATGTCATACTTGAGCAGGATCCTCCGATCGCGAGCCCTCCCCTTGCGCGCGCGATCATTAAGTCCATTTGCAGACAGACTACAAATACATACATAGACCTTGATATGACAACTAGATAGCCTGTTACGACGTATGTCAGCAACTGTGAGGTCGTGAACAATCCAACGTTACTTACTTGCCTTACATCCCGTCCCCAGCGGGTTAGCATTAGTGTTACATCGAAGTGAACAGGTATCAACATTTCAACATTCACGGTGCAGTCGCACGTCGCTTCAGACCCTCTCGTACCAGCAACAGGGCAGTCACGTCCAATCCCTCCTCAGCGAGGCACTTCTCGAGTCGGTCGAGGACTGGGTCCGGAAGGTGCCCCAACGCTTTCATGCGGGCCTCGTCGCTGATCCCGACACGACGCAATGCATCTGCGAGCTCAGCCTTCAGACCCATGCCCTTCAAGAACCGCTCGACCACGTCTTCAACCTCTGGCTTGCGCTTCTTCGGAGTTTTCGGAATCTTCGGAGGAGGCACGCGAGGCACGCGGACGCCCTCCTTGCTGGACTGACAGAGCGCGCCTGCAGGAGCGTGCTGCTTGGGTTTCGAGGTGGATGACACTGGCTGCTCGTTTGCAGTTGGCTCCGGCTGCATGTAATGAGATTTGAACCCAGTGAGATGACTCCTGAAGTTGCGTAGGCTGAACCCGGGCCCGACCATGATCTCCTGTACGTTGACAAGCCGTTCAGCCAGCCGCTAAGACACAACCGTGACGACGGAGAGACTCACCCTCGGGGGATCGCACAGCAGACACCTCACACCCCATCGGCTCTGGTCGTCCGACGTACTGCAAAAGACCGCCAATTGTACCGTTGGAAAAGACCCTCTAATATCAGAAATCGCATCATCGAACCATGCCGGAATCTGCACGAGCAATCAGAGCTCGCAGCATGCAGTTGCTAAACTGGAGCACTTACTGCCAGAGGCGGCTCCTCCTGCTGAGGTGGACCATTCTTCTTTGCGGGCTCCTTGCCTTTGGAGGTCTTGCGTGCTTGCAGAACAACCGACTCGAGCACGCCTTGATGTCTGGGTTGTTTAGTTCTCTTCTTCCGCTTGGAGCGCGAGATAGAATTGGGCTGGACCTCGGAGTCGGAGGAGACGTATATGAACTCGCGCGTGTGTTGCGGTTCGGACGTGGCGATAGGCTCACGAGCCGGGTGCGCTATGGATGACGAGGCGGCCGCTGAGGTGGTCGGACCAGCATCTGACGATCGCAGCAAGGGAAGGAGGAGGCGCAACGACTATGTGCTGATGGACACTCACGATGAGCCTTCTTCCCTCCTAGCCGAGCTACTTTCCGAGCCGTCTGTCCCTCCTCTCCAGCCCCAAGCTCTGCCCGAGGACGCTTCCGATAGGTAGAAGGCGAGGGGCCATCGTACATGTCATCATCAGACTCCTCCTCGTCTCCTGGGACGTATGTTGAGTCGCGTTCAGCAATGCGCTGGGAAGGAACAACCGTCGATCCCGAAAGACGGCTCCCAGTCCTCTCCCTCTCCTCGTCAGAGTCGAAGATGTAATTTACGCCCAGCGCGGCTTCGTGAGTGAAGGACCGTCCCCGCATCGAGTGTGATAGAATGTGCAAGATATATACAAGATTATCGTACAACAGCCGGTTGGCCAGGAGAGGTCGAGGAGAAAAGAGCACAAGATGAATCGTGACACCGGGCGCCCTGCTTTGACGATCATAGATAGACGCGCGCGTGTAGTATGGCTCAACTTGTACCTAGGTGACCTCAGACCTACCGCGCTGCGCACTAACATACTTAGTATTTTGTAAAGATGAACTTGAAACAATGTCTACAGAAGATGAGATTCACCTACTCCGCAGCAGAGCGAGGACACAGTGGTACTCCCTGCGGAGGCACACACCGCCGCAGCGAGGGACAAGTAAGTCTGCCTTCGTTTTCTGTCAGACTAAGAGTGACGAAAACGGGTGCCGGAGGTATATGTGGCGTAGACAGTTCAGGTCCAGAAGTCACGACAGAGTGAAGTGAGCGAAGATCGAAGCATGAATGCATGAACCCTCGAGGATGGGCTTCATTGCAGTGGGCGCTCCGCCCCGCTGCCGTTATACTCGGCTTCGCTTGGGCTTCGCGACATTGCATTAGTTACCACCTACGTGAGCCTCAACATGGACCGCCGCGATCTGGAGCGCAGCATCCTTCGTAACCACCACCATGGCGATCCCGATGTCGACAAACCCCCGAGTCACCGACGTGTACGGCCGCTCATGGTTCTACAAAGTACACAACTCAAAATATTCAGTAGACAGTACATGGAGCCTTCGTGGTTCAGTCATTATAAGCAGATCGCAGGTGACATACAGGACCAGTTAGACTGGCGTGACTTGCAGTGGCATCTGTGCCCCGACTGTCTCTTCACCCTTGACGATAGGCGTAGCGAGACCAGCCGGCAATTGCACGATCTCGGGCTTGTCCTCCGGAATCGCAAACGCGAAACGCTCGACGAGCTCCACGAGAATAGCTTGTATCTCGATCAGCCTTGCGTCGGTTCATGGTCAGTTGGATGTAGTCACTGTGTAGCGACAATCATCTGACTTACGCAAATCGCCAGCTGGTGCGCACAGTGTAAGTCAATCACCGGAACGCCGAGAAAGATACTGAGAACACGTACCCGATACAACCTTGAAGCCCAGCTCCGAAAGTCATGAGGTTCGAAGTCACGCCGACGTACGTCTCGCCCATCTTCTCCTGCGCCAGGAAGCGGGAAGGGTTGAACTCATGAGCGTCCGGCCCCCAGATCTCCGGCAGCCTGCAGAAGAAACATCAGAGGTCTTCAGAACCAAGAGAGACTTCGGTACCACACCTGTTGTACGTCCAGATCGAAAGATACAGGTTCGTCCCACTCGGAATCGGAACTTCGTTCACCACCTCCCCGTCGACATCGGTCACAGGATACGCCAGAGGTAGCACCTCATCCCTAGTTGGCACACGGACGTACAGATAGACGATCGGGTGCAGGCGGAGGATCTCCTTGATCGTGGCCACGACGAGGGGCATGCAGTCCATGTCGTCCACAGTGAAGTCGGAGTCGCCCCGTTCAGTCATGCGCGCCCGCACGGCTTGTATCTCCTCGCGCAACAAAGCCTGGTGCTCCGGATGCTGGGCCAGCTCGAAGAGCAGCCATGACATGCTGTTACTCGTCGTTTCGTGGCCTGAAGAGACGGTCAGTGAGAACGCATACTGGCGGACTGTCGATAACTCACCTGCAAGGAGGAAGGTGGCCATCTGCGATATCATCTCGTCATCGCTCAGACGGTGCTTCGGGTCCTCCGCGGCGTTCGCTCGCACTGAGCGAAACACCATCAATCTGGGGCTATGCACATCGTGAAGGACAAGGCGCACCAATGATGCTCATGATGTCGCGTTTGTTGGGAGCGTTGGCTGACTCCTCCAAGACCGCCTTTGTCTTCTCCTGAGCGAGCGACCACGAGTAACTCTCGATCTTCTCCAGGGTGCGACGGAAGTGGATATGGTCTCTGGTAGGCAGGTATTTGACCAAGCGCAGGAGCCTATCGGGAAAGTAGGGCCAAAACGAGCGGAAGAGCAGCGTAGCTCGCGACGGGTAGGGAACAGATTGAGCGCTATAGCACCTTGGAGGTTAAAGCAAAGACGGCGGTCGGAGTGATAGAAGTAGACGTACAACATGTTCCTGTAGGCTTCCACGATGGGATTGATCTTGTCGTCCAGAGCTCCACAGTCGACATCGAAGGCAACTGCAAACAACGAGTTAGTGGTGCGACCTAGTCATAATCTAGGCTGGACGGTACCTTCGCCGATCACATCGAGCGTGCACCTCGATATCCAGGTCAAGACATCCATCCGTTGACCACTCTCCGAGCCGCTTTGAATTTCTTCCGTCCACAAGCGGCCAAGCTGTTGTCCGAAGTGAGTAGTTGAACATACAGCTGACATCATCGAGGAGTTCACCTTCTCAGCCGAGCGACGGAACAGAGGAAGGAATGACCGGAGCTGTCCTGAAGTGAACGCAGGGTTCATGATCTTCCGCATGCGTGCGTGGTCGCTTCCTGGGATGGCATATGGGAAAGTACATGAGTACGGGTACCGGGGTACGAGGCGAGCGCGACGCGATTCACCGGTGACAGATAAGAGGCCGGACTCTCCATTGATTTCACGACCAACCTGGTTAGAAAGGGCGCCCTTGACAAAGTGATAGCCGGACTTGTGCAATATATATTGAAGAGCCTGAGACAGTACCGACCCAGTGCAAGTCAGCGATAGCAGATATGCATACCTCGCCTGGGATTCGGGAAGCCGTACCTTCGGGTCTGCTACCATCAGAAAGTCTTCCTAGAGGCATCGGATGGAGCAGTATGATCAGTTGTGCACGTCGAAGAGCACAGGAGGACCAACGAACATTGAGGCATCCCTTCATTTTCCAGACTGTCCCATACTCGCGGCACCATTGCTGCTCCAGCGAGCCGACACTACCCTGATGGTTCAACTCTTCCATATTACCTGTCGCAGACACGACGTCAGAGGGGACCGATTTGTCTATCAGAAGTACTGACCGCACAAAAAGCTGGGAGATGGCGGGCCACGGAGCTTGCGGATATATCGCCCTGTGCGGTATCGGCGAAGCGCCGTTGCAGCAACAACGCCTAGGAGAAGTAAGATGACCACGTAGCCTTCCATGTTGCTCAGCGTATCGAGAGGCGATCGATGCGAGTCGGCGCAGGATAGTAGGTGGGCGTGGGGTAGGAGGGCCGGGTAAGAAAGTAGCCAGCGAGGACGACATCTTAAATAAGCTTGAGCACCGATCTACCACCCCGACAGTTGCGCAGTTGCCGGACTGGAGATTGAAGGGACCAATACGGTGAGGCAACGTGCTACGTGTGCAGACTGCGGTATTATGACAGCTCGTGCAGGCCGCGCTTGAGGGGACAGGTAGCGGGGAACCCGACGGTGTGAGTTTCAACTTGACTTCCCAAACAGACAAGTTCTAGTGTACCTGTCCATCTGGTGCGGCGTGGAGAGGATCCTGTTGAAGCGATCTGAGGTCCTATGGTAAAATATGTAGTCAGCCCATTCCCATGTGACTAGACCAAGGCGATGGTCGAACTTACCAGGAGGTCGGCTAGCCATCTAAGGACGCACGACACGGTCACTCGAGCGGCATGAACTCTGGGTGGCAGCATCATTAGACTTCAGTGCGTCGTCTTGGCGGCATGAGGGCATACGCTTCCCAATATGAGGTGCACGGTTCGTACAAACTTGATGGAGCTGGCGATGCATGTTTCGATACATTCAAGGGTTCTGGACGCCCTGTTTGACGGGAAACCATTTGGTTAGTTATCGAGGAAACGAAAGAGCATCGTAGCACCCACTTACGTAGTGATCGATACTTGAGCTGTATCAGCTTGCTATGGTGGGTACGACCGGTATTGTGTCGACTCAAGCCCTGCGACCCATACTTATTGATGAGAGATTGCAGCAACCGTTGCCTACAGGCACTTGTGCGCTGTGATTGATTGCTCCTCAAAGCCGGAGAGCCACTCGGAGTGGCCGGCCAGCCACGACAATGCCACTCGGTGGCCTAAGCGGGATGGACAAACCGTAAACGCATCGCCGTCGCGGCGTTGCCACAACAAAGGCCTTTGAAGACGCATATTATCCCTCCTTGTACCTTGCATCCACAAACACTCATGCCTGCCGCGTCCAACTCTAAACCTGACGAGGTCGAGCTTCAAAGGTGAGCACCACCGCCATGACTTTCATCATACATGAACACCGACCTTCCACGCTCGTCTCTTTCCTTCTCAGGCTCATCCCCAAAGCCAACCACGAAGCTCCTACCACACACGAACCACCGGCCACCCAGGAACCACCCAACGATCGCGAACTCCGCAGAGAGTTGACCCGCAGACACCTCTACCTCGCCCTGTACGACGACACGCGCCTCCCGGAGCAACCCCTCCGCATCCACTGGGCCCTCATCCTCGCGCCTACGCCCAAGCACGAGGACCCGCACTCCTTCGCCAAGACGAACACGCTCTTCCACGTCACGAGCACGAACGGCCACTGGGACCTCGAGCGGCGCTCCGTCGAGTGCGTCCGCACCCCCGCGATGCTCGGCCGCGTCTTCCTGGGCAAGGTCGAGCGGCGGCACGTCTCACATGTCGAGAAGCGGCTGGGAGATGCGCGGAAGGTGCGCAGCGAGTGCGTATGGTGGGACTGCAGGGTGGGTCGAGGAGGCGCTCATGATCTTGCGAGGGAGCGGTGGTTGCAGCTCGGGGGCTTGATCAGCTGGACCACTTGTTTGCGTTGCGCAGAGGTTTGGCGAGGAGGTCGTCGAGAAGGGCTTGAACGCCGGGTTCGAGATGCCGATCACTGTGGACTATCCTGGTCCTGGCCCGTGAGTTTCTTCACCTTGCCGCTGCTTCTTGCGATATTAACTGGGACGGTGCGTTAGCATCCCGAGCAAGATCATCAAGTGAACGAGAGCCTGCGCACCAGGCCCTGTATCAGTACCTCTTTCTTGTCATACCGTATACTTGTCCAGATCATTCTTAGCGTAGCCTTGCATGTCTATCCTGACTACTTTTGCCCCGCACGTACCCACGCCCGTATGCGAGCCCAAGCCTCATCGACCCGAGCAGGCCACGCCAACTCCACGTTCCGGAAATCAAGAAGTCATGGCTGAACCTCTCGAGGATCTCCCCCGCCGCGTACGAAGTCACCGGGGCTCCCGCCTCTGTCAATCGAGACACCAGCGCGACAATCGACGGAGCGAAGCTCTCCGCTGCACCATAGTAGACGAGCGTAGGCGGCCACTGCCCTGGAGGCGGAGGGTGCAGAGATGGGGAGAAGTACGGCTCGGACAAGTGCTCGGGGGAGAGTGGCCCCAGCAGACGTTTCACCTGCGGTCTATCGCGTTCACTAGAGCATCTCAGCGTTAGCTCAGGAAGGCGCACCAGGGAGGTGAGACACTCACACCGAGAGGTCAACCCACGGGCTCAGCAGTATCAAGCCTCCCGGCAGCGACACGTCAGTGCTCTCGAGCAGGTAGCGCTGCAGCGCGAGGACGAGATGCCCTCCTGCCGAGTCTCCGATGAGCATGATCCTGCTTGGGGATGTTCATCGAGTGCACCAGGTGGCGGTACGCAGAGTGCCTCAAGGATCTGGAGAGGGAAAGGTTTCGTTGGGTCTTCGCCCATGCCAACCAGGGAGTACTCCACCGCTGGGTGGATCGTTCAACACCAACGTAGTACCTTTCGGGAGAGGGGAAGGCTCACATAGAAGGCACGCGCATATGTCGCGCTAGAAGTTATCTCTCTGTCAGGCTCTCTCAGCTGTCTGAACTCGAGACGAAGGACTACATCGATGAAGCCCGGGGTATACCTGCGCACGCACGCACAGTTAGACACCGCACAATCGAATGAGAACGCGGACAACGTACGAGACCCTCCAGTCCGCACGTCCCTCGCACTCCCAATGGAATACCCTCCACCATGCAAGTACAAGCCAACCCATCCCTGTCCTCGCCTTACCTCCTCCAACGACGCCTCGAGTTCCTCAGGAAACCACCACATCGCATCGACAGGCCCGACTTCGACCCTCGCTCGCCCGCCCATTGCTTCATGACCTCACTGACGGAGTCGATTGGAACCGGCTGGATCGCACCTTCGACATAAGTCGTTTCTGCCGCATGGACGACGTCCGCAGGGGAAGTTTGTCCGGAGACGGCTGCGAGCTTCCGAATAGCCTTCACGGCGTCCACAGGCAGGATTCGCAGTGATGATTGGACGGTGACAGAT
>JABYQS010000507.1:0-20004 GCA_022592435.1 Cerioporus squamosus
GAGCGCATAGACCGCAGCCTCGCATCCCAAGATTCCGAACGCACTTCAGGCGTTCTGTCTTGGTTACGTCCTCCGGAACCGCTGGCGCTTGATCGATGACTCGGGCCGAGTTCGAACGCGTAGAGGTTTCCACAGCAAACTCAATAGAGCATCGCATGCATTGAACAGGATATTCCGACGTCTATGCCGTTCAGGTGTTTCGAGTTGTCACTGCAAAGGGGAAGGAGATCAGCAATGGCGAAGGGAAGTCGAGTACGTCATCTGAGCACGAACTGTCATGGATGCGCGCGACGCTGGCTGCCAAGGACGGTTGGACACCTGTGTTCCACGTCGATCTGGACGAGTGAAGAGATGGCCCTCTGACTTGAAGACTACCGGATGACCGCGCCGCTAGGCATGCGCATGGCGTTGACCAATAACAGGGCTGGGAATCGGAGCCAACAGAGAGGTAAATTTTGTGCGAACCTTCATCGTCGACGAAAGGTCGGAGCTTGAGGTGGACGCAAGGGCTCAGCGAGGAGCTAAGCCAAACATGTCAGAATGCATCATGATGCGACTCGGAGATTACTACACAATCGCCAGCGTGCCGTTTCCCACCAGGTGTCAGACAAACCAGCCTAAACGCCGCCTCCGAGGGAGCAGTACCAGACCGGCCGTTGTGTTGCGGTAGGTACGGAGGTTCGGTGGGATCGGAGCGAAGAAAGTTCACAAGTATTCATCTAGTCTAGCGGCTGCTGGATGCTCTGGGAGGATGCGAACCACGTGGCGTGCGACGCTGCGTACAAGTGCACATAAGGTGGCGAGCGGACCTGGGCAGCGTGAGGCCGTTCTCGCGAGAGCAGTACGGCGGGACCTTGAGCGTATATATGTTGAAACGTGGGGCGACCGCCGAACTCTATGAAGTTTGTCAGTGCCGAAAATCAGGGGATATGCAAGCCGGGGAGTAGTACCTGTATGCAGCACCGCGCTGAGCAATGATCGCGTATGCATTAGTAGTGCTCTGCATACACCACGAAGCAGGCTGTCCGCAGCATGGAGACCAACCGCATGCGCAATGAGGAGGTGCACCATAGTCACTGTGGGTGAACTGCGGTAAGCGACAAGCACGACCGTCGACGATGTGATTCCGATGTCCTTCACGACTATATTGAGGTGAACCAGGCTGATACGCGTGTGCTGCGAGTGCCAAGGTGTCGCGAGCAACTAGTATGCGGAGCCGCCGTGGTCTGGCCGATGATACCAAGACCTGTCAACAATCGAGGAGGCCGTACGGTTTAGGCAACGGCGATGATGTTATGATCTTAGACTGCACCGCATGGTGCGGCACCTCTGCGTCGCAATACGTGAGTATGTCGATTGCCTCGCCTCTTCGCAACGAAATAGCGCAGCGACGTGACGGTGGACAAAAGAGGGTTACATGGTCGTCTGCGAAGTGAGTGACCTCAGAGGAGGTGAAGGAAGGCGAGTGGCTGAGTGGGAGGGATATTGGGGGCGGGGTCGTTCGACCGGATAGCGAGATGAGGGGTCTTCCGGACTCTTGGGCAGGACTTCATGAGTCAACTCGTTTGCTGGAGACGTCGGATAAATTCGCCTCATTGAGATCACGGTCCACGATTACTGGTAGACGTAACCCTCGATCTCTTCCATTAGAATGGGAATGTATCCGGATACAGTCCACGGAGTCGTCGAAAAACCTGCGGCTTTGCGATTTCAGGGGATGGAAAGAAAGCGGATAAACCCACGTTACACGCTACGCCTGTAATGCCTTTCCATCCCGAATCCCTGATCCAATCCGCAAATCCTAGTTACTTGCGCAGTGCGGTAGTCGAGTTCTTCGAGTTGCTACCGGGTGGGAAACTCGACGAGCCTGCAAGTCGAAGAATACTTGGCGGCACAACGAGGGCGGAATAGCTGAAGAATCCAGTCGTGACATAGCATGGAAGAAGTCGTAAGTAACTCTGGATGCCTGGCAGCAGGATGACGGCGTAAAGACAAGCGCGAGAGCAAGCGTCGGAGCGCCCGTTGTCGCGCTCCGAATCCGAGGCGCTTGTGTTTCCGGAGTCGCGAGTTGCTCGCGAACTGCGAAGTCCTCCCCTTGTCACCTGCACACTATGCAGGTCGCGGAGTCTCTTACCAGCATTGGTCCCTTAGGCCTGCATGCTATCGGTAGTCCTTCACACCGCACATCTGCAGGGGAGGCTGTCGGATAGGTGACTCGGAAGCTGACTGATACTCCAGTGCGCTACCGAACTGGGATGCACACAGCGACACAAGCCATAGCTTCAAGATGATGTACAAACGCAATACATGTCAGATTGGGTTTCCTCCGCAATATCGTACAAATCCACGATGACGAAGCGCTTCCTTCCTTTTCGATCGGACGATGACCCGAAACGTGCCCATGGAAAGGTTCCTCGACCGTTTATCTTACAACCTATCAGCAGCATCAGTATATGGTACCGCACAAAGTGGCACAACGTACCTCCGCATCCCGCCTCCGCGGTCTCAAGGAGTGAGCTCGAGGTCCCACCCGACGTAGTTGTTGGCGTTGTAGCAGGTGTTCACCACAGGGACCTGGGCGAACGACGCACAGCCGGCCGGCCCAGTGTAGATCGCGAAGGGCAGGCCCTGGTTGCTCGGCTGGTTGATGAACATGGACACAAAGTTGAACCCCGGAGTGAGGCACACATTGTGTGGCTGGATGCTGAGGTCGAACCCCGTGCAGCCGGCACAGTTGAACGAGGTGCAGAGGAAGATAGCCGCGGGGTAGATGGCGTCTGCGGAGTCGCTATGCACGCCGCTCGTGCCGACGGTGACGTTCCCGTCTACTGCCGACACTGCCGAGGTCGAGCCCGACGACAGGGACCTTGCCGTCAGCGCTCACGGAGTCGACGAAGGGGGTGATCGTGGTACCAGGAGCGACGGGGGTCGCTTGGACGGCGCTGAGGAAGGCGAGGGCAAGGGTAGCGAGGGTGAAGAACATTGTGAGCTGTGATGTGTGCGGTGATGTCTGAGGTGTTTAACCTGGAGAGTGGCTGTTCTGTAAGCTGCACTATATACTGGGGTCTCGTCCGACGAAGATGGTGCATTACATACGGCAAGGACGCACATGCGAGGAACACTTCAGCATCCTAGCGGCCCGTCCGAATCACAGCGACGTCGGCGACAAAGACGATTGTATAGCTGAGAGCGCCTGGATCTTGACCTAGAACGTAGAGGACGGCGAGCATCCATACCTGGACGCGTCCTGGCCGAGTGTTGCGCGTGGAGTGAGCCGCCGTGATCTTCTCCCGACCTGTCAATCCGTTCGTCGAAGGACCAGCTGCCAGGGCGTTGTGCAATAGATCCTGATGGACCTGCTCCCGAGAAAACCAGTTCAGATGTAAGCGGTATGTGTACGGTCCACGCTCCTTATGACAACAAGGCAGAGACGCGCCTGGAGTCGACATGGGTTGTAGCATTCACTCACCTTGTCGCGCACTTCGTTTTCGTAGCACTTTCGCGGCAAGACCAGTTCCCGGTTGATCTCACGGCTCATCCATCGGCGCCCCATTGACATCGGTCGAAGGCGACTGAGTGTCGTCTAGACACTGAGGGAACAGGTATCAATCCGCAGAGCGTTTGAACTAGAGCCTCGCGACAAAGAATGAACTTGAGTTCTGTCAAGTGGAGTGCGCTGACCTGTTCCTGGGCCTGAGCGCAACCACAGCAGCTCTGCGAGTGCGATTCCACTGCAACGTACGGTGCTTTGCACTGCGAATTGGGTCCTCGCTGTGGAAGTGGCCAACACGCGAGAGGCGCAACCAGAGAAGGGACTGCAGACTTGAGTACGGTGCCAACACGAACCTCATGACTGGCCCCGAAACTTATTTCGCACGGGTAGAGCCGCTACCTACCGAGATCTGCAGCTCATGCCAACCTACACTGTTGATTTGACACCCTGTGAACCGAGTAGCCTCGGCTGTTCGCGCCGCCTGCCCATGTGCATGACAGTTACCCCAGATGCGTAGAGCGGACGGAGCGGACGGCGTCGTGTAAGTTACAGATCCAGGGGTGTCTGGTAGGAATTAAAGTCGATGCTAGGGCGTCGAACAGAATGTGTCAGTGCAGAATGCGATGTCATGACCGGGATGCGCGGAGATTACTCACGCAGCTGCCAGCGTTGCACTCTCCTCTCACTCCGGGGTTGTGTGTGCAAGCGTCCTAACTAGACCAGCTCTCTGGTTTCAGAGAAGATACCTAGGCAGGTGTGGAGGCTGAGTATGGTCGGGCACGAAGTGGAGCAGGGGAGGGAGGAGACCGGGTAGGCTAGGGTCGCTCATGGCCGTGGGTGATTCTCCACGTGGCGATGGGGCGCTGGTGGTTTAAATGTTGAGTTCAGGCCGAAGCAGACATGCAACACACTCCAGATCTTCGAATCCCTTCATCTAGTCATGGTGCCTTTCCGACAATCTGCTTAGGTTCCGGTATGAGCCTTCGATTCGTGGGACGGGCAGATCAATTCGAGTCGCAGCGAAACTTGAAGTTGAGGGACCCCACTCGGGCTGTCAGCGAAGCCCCGAAGCTGGAGTGACGACGCTCGGGCATCGCTCTAAAGTAACTCAAGTCAAGCACGCTTTACAAGGCTCATTAGTGCTTGTTGCCCACAGTGAACGAAGGCGATACGCCCGTGGCCGCCACACTTATTCAAGCCGACTAAGATTCCCTTCCGCTGAGCGGTACAAAACAAGACAACAAGCTTAGGACCTCCTTTCAATGTATACACGTTCGCGTGGCGCAAGTCTCTGAACCGATAATCGTACAACCTATGGACGGTATCAGTAGCGGTTCACGGTGAGCAGCAAGCCGGAAGCGTACCTATGCGTTCTGCCTCCGAGGACTCAAGGGTAGAGCTCAAAGTCCCACCCGATATAGTTGTTGGCGTTGTAGCAGGTGTTCACCACGGGGACCTGGGCGAACGCGCCACAACCGCTCGGACCAGTGTAAATCGCAAAGGGCAAGCCCTCGTTGCTCGGCTGGCTGATGAACATGGAGACGAAGTTGAACCCCGGAGTGAGGCACACTTCGTGTGGCTGGACGCTGAGGTCGTACCCCGCGCAGCTGGCGCAGTTGTACGAGGTGCAGAAGAAGATGGCCGCGGGGTAGATGGCGTCCGCGGAATCGGCGTGCGCGCCACCTTTGCTAACGGTGACATTCCCGTGCGCGGCGACGCTGCCGAGGTCGAGACCGACAATGGGGACTCCAGCAGCCGCGCTCACGTCTTGGACGATGGGGTGGAGCGTGGTACCCATGGCGACCGGAGTCGCTTGGACGGCGGGGAGGAGAGCGAGAGCGATGGTGGACAGGGTGAAGAGCATTGTGTGCAGGAGTGTGCCAGTGCGCTGTGAACCGTTCGTCTGAGGTGTTTGACCTGTGGTTTATTGTCCTGTAGAATCAGTTATATAGTGAGTTGCGGCCGACAATGGTGGTGTATTACATACGATGAGTACGCACATGCGAGGAACCACTGAATGGTTCATCAGCGTCTTCAGACCACACCGACATCCGTAGCGGCTTCTAGCGTATATCGAGCAGCGCGGACTCGCCCATAGCACGATAATAGAGGAACCCGTATGGTCATACTGGAGTGTCCTGATTTATGTGGCGTCGAGCAAGGAAGGTGTGCTACCGTTAGGGTGACCGCCCAGGCACCTGCAATTGAGAGATATACGTTGTCGGGTTGCGAAACTTGACGTTTGAAAGATATAGCTACTACTAGTCAGTCACCGACCTTGACGGCCTCCGCTGTTACAAGCACAACCATGACCATGCAGTTCAGGAGCGTTTTCGGTATGTCTTGCTCGCTGGAAACAATTTGCGGCTGTATACGGGTGTATACTGTCCGGGCCCTACAACGGCATCAAAAGGCACAGTAGCGACTGGCGATACTCAAGGATTTGAATCAGACGGTGGGATCCATTGAGCAAGAGAAGTCTCACCGATGTCAAGGACTTCTACGTTCTGTCCCGATCTTAATGATGAACAGTTCCTGGGATATATGAAATAAACTTCCCCAATGCCTAAGCGACACGCACAGAGCACAGAATTCAAGTTACTAACCTGGAGAGCATGGCCCAAATGAGGCAAAGCGAGAACTGAAGTCGGGGTTAAGAGCATAAGCTACGAACGCCAAACCATATGGCACGGCCGGACGGTCTGAGAACGACCGATAGCCGCGAGGCGGTCTTGGGCGACTCAGACTAATAAATCCCGGCTGAAGCAGCTAACGCGGACATACCTGGTACCAAACACGAGCAAGCCATATCAATATCCGGCTGGCCGGATCCGCAGTTGCTCGCAGTTCCAGACTCGCGTCGAGTCTCACGGCGGCCTCTCGCCTCCTCAGCACATGCATCCTTTCAAGTAAAGACCATTCAGCTTACCATCCGTCAACGATTGTTCAGCTCAACGCACCGTCCACTCAGACCGAACGATCCATCTAGGTTTGCCTCCGTGGATCGAGACATCTTGCAAATGATCTTGTTCGCAATTCCGGGCACGACTAGGTCATGAGATGATGGAGGGGGCCAGACGAGCACGAGATCACGGCTCTCTATCTTCTTGACAGGGGAACTGGACACGTTTGTAGTCGTTGCAGATTCTAGATGGAGAAGGACAAGCAACGTTCAGTGCGTAGACCAATGCCAGCTTGAAGGAGACGCCAACGCTTATAGATTTCGGCCCGATTATCAGCACCGACTTCCGCCCAGAGACGAAGCTCGCATATAAGCTTCAAGTTCCAGTTGGGCTCCAGCCTCTAACTCGAGCCGTGCTGATCGGCTAACCTGCCAGTCAGCGTTACACCCGACAGCGCTGAGCGATCCCGAGAAGCTCAACCTGGAGGCTATCTGGCATCTATGTGGCAGGCGAGTAAGTACTCATGACCTATGTGTTCTCGACGGCCCATGCAGAACAGTATGAATATTTGGAACAACGACTGAAACTGGGACAAGCAGTTGCCGCTATACGAGCTTAGTCTATGTGTCAGTACCAATGTTCCGCAGGTTTCGAAGTGGACACGAACGCGAAGTATAATAACGAGTCCCGACGTTCCATGAGCTTGACCCGCAACCCTTGCCGGCTTCAGACAGAACTTCGCATGACTCCCAATGCTTCGACCTATCGAGCACATCAGCAGCAGTTCGGAACCTGTGAGCACAACTCTGATAAACGGCATGAAACATACCTGCGCATTTTGCATTCAGGGGCTAATCTCGAAGTCCCTCCAGGCTATCGTGATGGCTGGGTGTATGAGGCTATAGCAAGTGTTCACCTCGGGGATCTGGTTGGACGAGGCGCAACCACCCTGCCCGAGGAACACTCCGAACGGCAAGCCCTCGTTGCTCGGCTGATTGATGATCGCAGAGCCGAACTGGCACCCGGGGTCGAGGCACAGGTTGTGCGGCAAGGTGCTGAGGTCGTAGCCGGTGCAGTCCAACGAGCAGCCTCTCCCGCAAAGGAAGAGCGTCGCGGGGTAGATCTGGTCCACTGTGTCGCCGCGCGCACCATCTTCGGGGAGGGTGACGTTCCGGTGAGCGATCAAACTCTCGATATCGACGACGGGAACCGATTCTGCGATGTCCGGGGGTCCAAGAGTGAGGTCGGATGTGGGAATGGTGGCGGGGATGGCTTTGGCTGCGCCAACAAGAGTGAGAGCGATGCAGAGAAATGTGAGGACCATTGTGTGATAAGGGTGTAGACTGCGCTGGTGAGAGTAACCTTGGTTCGTCGTCGTCCTACAGGGGGACTTGTATACTGAAGTCGCGGTGGGATGTTGTAACGCATGGAGTCAGTACAAGCCTGCATACAAGGGGCAAAGACAGGGAAGTGTTCTGACAGGGCGTCCAGATCGTACCTACATCCGCCGAGACATCAGACATGGACTCGAATGGCAACAGCTCGAACATCAAGGACCAGGGCCACAGATAGTCCTACCCGGACGTGTCCTGACCTCCTGTGCAGCGCGTGCCTTGCGGAATCCTTGCTCCGCACGATGTACTGGGTTGGCGAGGAATGATCGGAGGACGAAGCGTGATAGACGAGAAATTATGGGCCCTGAGCTTTACTCCAAGTCAACGACTTCTGGTCTACTTCTTACCAAAGTAGCAGTCAGTGCTCGTCACGGTAGAGTTGTCTGTGGCACTTACTCGCGATCTCTTTGTCGGTCTCCCTCAATACTAGAAGAGGTCGAGGAACGTGTCACTGGCGAAGACTAACTTCGAGAGGAGCGACAGGCCTCGACCAAGTGTCGGTATTCGAGGCCTTAGCAGCCAGTACTACCTAGACCATAATCCAGACCATGTGGTAAATGACATGAGAGTATTCCAGAGTCTGGACGCACTTACTAGTAGTCGGGAACTGCCAGCACGAAAGTCTGCACGGCCATTGGGCTGCTCACGTCTTGATCATAGAACGTTGGAGAGAGCTAGAGAGAATCTAGACTTGCGCAGAGCCTCAACGGCAGGATTGCCCTGCCAGTGGATACAGGTCAGGCCGTCAGAGTGACAAGACAAGGAACCTACTCCGAGTCCTAGCCAGGTGATTCGTGACGGACACGTTACGTCACGCGACAGTCACAAGAAGTTCTCGTCCGTCCGACTCGGAAGTTGGCATGGGGGTAACCTCCTCAAGCTATAGTATCGGCCGTTGACGGTCGCCTTCGTACCTCATTCGAGTGTCGCACAGCTGGTATACATCTGCATTGCTGTGATGTTGCTGTGGGTCTAGCTACACACCCGACAGCTCTGTGAGTCCTCTACTACTATAGTAGTACTACTCGCTGAACTACATACTAGTACCATTATGTCCAGCACGTCCCCTTAATACCGAGACAACAGTTCAAGCTACAATCATCGAGAACGCAGCAACCAAAGCCTCGGGTGCCTCTGGACCGAAGGAGGTTGGCGTTATCGTAACTAATCTTCGCATATTTCTCCCCTTTGGCGCAGATCTTTCCTTCAACAGCAGCGACCGCTGCCTCCCTCTCCTCCACGCTCAGACCCTTCGAGATCGCCTCCGCCAGCGCGATACCAAGCTCAAGCCCGTCGAGCATCGCGATGTTCGCAGCAGCGCCCGCGTACGGGCTCATCAGGGGCCTGCTCACCAAGTCCGCGAATGACTGGGGCGGTCACCTCTCAACCGCCGCACCGCGTCCCAAGGCGAGCACCACGGAGAACGCACACGTCATCTCCTGCCCGGAGCCCGCCCCTGTCCTGAACGTTGTCCTCCACGTCGTCTACGGCCTTGCCTGCGCGACTTACAAGCCCACGATCGACGTGCTCTCAGCCGCCGTCAACGCCATGGCGACCTACGGCATCCCGCCCAAAGAGCACATCGCGCCCGGCACCCCGCTCTATGCGCTCATCCTCGCCCAGGCGCCCATGAAGCCCATCGTGGCGTACGCCCTCGCCCAGGCGCACGACCTCTACGCCCTCGCCGTCCCGATCTCGAGCCACCTGCTGTCCTTTCCGCTGCACGCCCTCACAGACGAGTTGTCTGAGCAGATCGGGCCGCTGTATTTGAAGAGGCTCTTCTTCCTGCACCTCGGCCGCCTCGAGGCGCTCCGGCAGCTGCTGCTCGCGCCGCCACACCCGCACCCCGCGACCGAGCGGTGTGCGTTTGCGGACCAGAAGAGTATCACTCTCGCGTGGGCGCTGGCGGCTGCGTATCTTGCGTGGGACTCGCGACCAGGTAGCGTGCTCATGATGTTGGAATTTTGAAGAGAGTTGACGCGTGCATTTCTTTTGAACGTGCAGATCTGCCGGCGAGCGCGATCGAGGCTGCGTTCTTGCCGCTCGCGGACCGCCTCGACTGCGAGTTGTGCAAGAAGAGTCTGGTGGAGCGCGTGAAGCAGGTCATCGTGCAGTGGTCGATGGTCAAGGTAGGTACTCGAGCGATGGTTCGTTCGTCGCAGCGCATATACATAGCTCATCTGTCATCACACAGAGGTCTATCTGATGAACTCCGGAGCTAGAGTGGAGAGGCACCGTCCTTCAAGTTGACTGCCGCTGAGTATTGCGCGACAAGCCCCCGCCTCGATTCGTTCGTCATCGAGCCTCACCTCACCCTGCCCTCCTCTCCTCGCATGAGGAGCCCTTCTGTCGTCACGGCGTCGCAAAAGGCGTCGCACCCTGTTAGACACCGTCTTCGACTGCCGCTCAGTACCGCGCGACAAACCCCCCGCCTCGTCTCCGCGCATGAGACGCCCTTCTGTCGTCGCGGCATCGCAAAAGCAAACAGGTGTCGCACCCCGTTACCGTACCCGTAACTTATCCCCTCTGATTCCCTCGCTGTCTGTTTGTCTGTCTGTTCATAGTTCGCATTCGCTGCCGTCCGCCATCGCTGTAGTCATACTTGCAAGTTTCGTGCCCTCTGTCTAGTGCAGTCGCAGTCGCCGTGTGTCTGTCCGTGTGTACGATACGCATGTAGTTGTCTCGCAGTTCGAGGCTGTCTTTTTCCGACGTGCATCGATGCCATCTATCGCATCCCGGATGCCTGCTGCGACCTCGATATGTGATTCTTGTGGGGGCCCGAATACAGCCGACTTTGACGCCTTCTGCGACCACCACGTCCGCCCCTCGAGCTCGCTCGACCATCATCCGCGAGTACCAACGGCCCGTGCGCGGCCGCACAGGGCAGACGCAAACCGTAAGAGCTATTGAGAACGAGCCCTTTACGCTGATACAAGCAGTTCCGCTCTATTCGACTGCGCGACTTCGTCTCCGACTTGGACCTCGATTCCCTAAGCTCGACTCGCTCTTTCTCTCTCTTTCTCTCTCTTTCCTCCACGCCTAGACTCGCTCGGTTGACTCTCGCAATTGTTCAGATTATTGCGCAACCCTAGGACGCGTCAATACGCGTTCGACTCGATCTCTACGCTACGCACGAGTGGGCTACTCGACCCCCTTCCCTCTCCCTCTGAGGTTTATCATCGGGACGGCGGCGGTCGTTCAGGACTGCTATAGTCCAGGAGGACCACTACCGCTTCTTACGTGGCAAATCCTGACTTCTATTTGACTGACACTGGCGACAGAGCCGCCATCAAGGCCTTTGAGTGGAACAGTTTGCGGTCTGGGAGCGTGGCGGAGAATGGATTCGACACGTGTCGTGACTCCATTGCTCGCATCCTTGCGCAACATGGCAACTTGAGGACAACGCCTCAACTTAATATTGGACGGTCGCTGGGCAATGCCAGGACCCAGGGGGACGCTGAGGGAGAACTCTGGAGCCACAGAAAGATTTCGGTGGTTCTTACCACTTTGCGCAGGCGGCCAGCTGTCATCAGAGGCCTCATGCTAGGTTCAAGCAGGCCCGTCGCCTGTGCACCTCACATGAATCATCGATGCAAACTTAGAGCTTGTATGTCGGTCGCTGAGTCCGCAGCTATCGTGACTGAAAGCTCATTTTATCTTCAGACGGTCTAACGGACAGCCCAACCGGCTGGATTCTGATGAAGCTCGTGGTCGGGTGTATAGTAAGCTACGAGAGTTGTTCCCAGGCAACCCTGCCTCATGCTCACCTCACTCTCCTATCCGCGACGTTAAGAGCCGATCAGATATGGCGGACGCCGCCAACTCCAGCGGTCGGCATTCTTACGGCGTTTAACCGCACCGTCGTGGTCAATATAAGGCCTGGTTGTACCTTGCATGGCACGCCATCACGATCCTCCCCGCACCCCGGCAACGTAAGGGTCCTCGTTTGACTTCAGCATGTCTTCCGCACCAGATATCGCTGTCGTGACAGCGACCGTGGCCCTACTTGACAGCTTGTACGTCCACACATACAAGTTCAGGGCCACTCATTTGGGTTGACGATCGCTGACTTTGTCGAACCGTAGCTATTACCAAAAGTATTGCATTATGGCAACCTCCAGTGCGGTTTACTCCATCAGAAGCCTGTCCTCGTCAGCCTCACGCTCTCACTCTCATCATAGCGCTCTTCATTTACGAAGTAATCGACACGTTCGATCGCGAAGTGGCCTGCTTTTGGACCACCAAGCGGAGTGGAGCGTCATCCTTGTTCTTCGCGAACAAGTGGATGTACCTGACAGTCTTGGTGATGCAGCTGGTCGTGTATGCGTCTTTTCCTTCAGAGAAGGTACGTGAGCAGTCGTAGCTCGTGCAAGTGCATTTCTGACTGTAAACAGAGGTTGGTGTGTAGCCACGCAGAACTCCAGAATGCCGCAGAGTGACTAGTACTTGATACTGACGCTTACTTAACCGCAGTTGCTCCATGTTCACGAGGGCAGAATTTGTAGTTAAATTATTGCAATTCATTCCTGGAGCAGGTAAGTCATGCGGCATACTTCCGCCAAGGTTCAAAGTAACTGAAACCGTGCAATGAGTCTTCGCCGCCCTCCGCGCATATGTGCTGAGCCAGAATAGGCTCCTCGGACTACTCGTCCTTGCTCTTTCCATGTCGCCAGTAGGTGCGAACCTGGTGAGTGGCTTGATCTTGCAGACATAGGCATGGATAGAGGCTGATCCACTAGTACATAGGTGCCATATGGCTATGATCTTCGTGGAGAGAACACGCCCCCGTTTGGATGTGGACAGTCAGACAACAGAAGTACCGCACTAGACGTTAGGTGCGTATGTCTCAATGTGTCCTTGTCCGAGTCCCACCGATCAGTACTGACGTTGTTGCAGGCGTAGGTTGGCTGGCCATCTCGTGTGCCATCCGGCGCTCATGCACATAATCGCACAGTTGTGGTCATCTCTCGAGGTCCGCTCATCATTGCCAACATCCTGCTCATCTGGATCACTTGGACCAAGCTAAGCAGGGGCGCCCTGAGAAGTGTACAGCACAAGCGACTTTCACTATCGGATATCCTATTTCGGGGTGGTAAGTCTCTCTACCGGAACTTTGATTGGTTGATAGGAATGCTGTGGCTAACCGCCCCTTCTACTGCGTGTATAGGAATCATATATTTCGTGTACGTGAAGGAACAAAGCTGCTGGGATACCTGACGGACTCGGACACTCTTCATTAGAATTCTGTTCATCCTGAATACCCTCCATCTCGTCTTCACGGTGACCTTCGTAAGCCGCATCTACAGACCTGCTATGCCTTCGCACGCACAATCTTATGTTCGCCTCAATAGCTGGCGGGCTCTTCATACAACGAAGCAAGTTTATTGTCCATCTTCATTGCCCCGTACGTGTCTTACCGTTCTGAAATGCGACTTTGCACTCACCTATGCTTTTCATGCGTAGCATCACAACGATCCTCATCTCGCGCTTCCTCCTTGAACTGCAAGAATCGAGCCAGAGGGTCGTCAGAATTGACTCTGACGATCCGCTGCATTCCTCAAGGGACTCAAACGACACGCCGAGCTTCATTTTGTCCCTCGGAGGGTTCATCGATCCAGACCTCCCTGCGGGATCCGATGCTGATGATGACGATGGACTTGCGTCGCAAGGTGGCTCGGGCTCAGAGGTTCGGGAGGAGGAAGACCGGGTTCACGATCAGGCGTCTCAGGCCGCCGCGGCGCCGTCGTCGTTGTCCGCGTAGTCCGCCGCCGTTTGCGAGCCTGACCTGGGTCATGCGTACCACACTGAGATGCGCACCGCGCGTTGCTCTTTGTACTTCGGTCTTTCTTTCTTGGGTGTCGAGAGTCTGCCACACGCGCATATCTATAGCGTACCGTGGATTGTCGTTCCTCGTGCATTTATTTATTCAAGACAGTCACGGCGTTATACGCCGCACATCCGATTCAGTCTGAAGACGAAGATATGCGACGCGCCTTGCTCGGGATGGCGGGATGGCCATGCAAAAAGCTAGAGTACAAGTCGCTGCGTGCAGACACGGGGAACAACGCATTGGTCTGGATAATGTGTACTCGTACACTCGGAGTCTTCACAAGTGTACTGTAGGATCTCCAGGCTCGCAGTACCATGCAGGCTGTCGAAGTCCCCTTAGAGCCACGGCGGACTAATAAATGCCCTCACCTCGATGCATCTGGTGAATCCTTCGCACGGCCGGTGTCCAGTTCGTCACGCGGGCGAGTTTGACAGTTAGACATCATTTCCAGCCAGGACGCACCAAGCTCACGCTCGCGCTCGCCGACTGAACGGTCCGGTCACGATCCCGGTCTTTCGCAAGTTGCAAGTCGCAAGTCGTCATGCTAAGGGACGGTCTTACGCGAGCTTCCACTCCGCCGACGCATGCAACGTAGCGCCGTTCGGGTCCAGCGGAAACGACACGAATGACAAGCGGACGGCGAGGGCCCAGATCGACGCATCACGAACGAACGAGAAGTCCTTCGTCTGGTCCGGCCACTCGCTGACATGGTCTGTCGCGCAGTCGTGCCCGTCGTGGTGCAGTGTTGCTAGAGGTGGGACGTACGACACGAACCCAACGTGCGCCCACAGCGGCCTCATCTGCCGCCGGGCGCTCTGCGGGATGTGCGGGATGTGCGGGAGGAGGTCTCGCGCGTCCTCCACGGACGTGCGACACCGGCCGACCTGGACTACGACCGCGCTAAAATGCGAGTCTGGGGAGGAGAAGACGAACGCGGTCGGGACGTTGTGGTCTGCGAGCCCCGCGTTGGTGGTGCAGGTCAGGGCGTAGTACGCTGAACTGCGGGCGGTGTCTCCGAGCGGTCCCGTTCAGGGCGTCGACAAACGCCTGGATCGTGCGGCTGGGGAAGTGAAACTGCTGCGCCGGGCTGAGCAGCACGTTCATCGGAAGAAGAGAGAGCCGGGCGCGGGATGCTAGTATCCGAGGCTTGGTAGTGGAGGTACACGTCTGCCCATCGCCACTTGCTGTCGCAGGGGCCAGTCCGGCAAGCATGGCCTTGCGGCGACGGTCCTGTCGAATGCGTCTCCGTCGTTGTATATGCTGTAGGACGGATATCCATCCTCTCTCACGGGACGCGGGGAGAGGAGCAGGAACAGCCGAATTCTGTTGTGGCTGCATGCCCAGGATAGATTCGCCAGAGTCGCAAAGTCGGTTTCGAGGAGGGGGATGTGGGCGAGCACTCCACGAGGAGTCACGGTCAACGTGGTTGCGTGATCAGTGGTGGAAGACTGAGAGTATCATCAGGCCACGCGCCGACAGCGTATAATGATATGTAGGTGCACAACGTACCGATGGAGATCCACATGAACTGAGAGAACCACGAGTGTCAAAGATGATACCGGCGCAATGTGCATAGCCACAGCAGTGAGGCTGAGCGAAGGCGGCGGGAGAATGTGCGAAGAGGCACGAGGCTGTGGTATACGACCACCCAGAGCGGCCAACCAGGGATAAGCTCTCGATATAGTTGCTGCCTCCCCAGGCAAAGAGTGTCGTGTCTTCGCTCCGCTTCATGATTTCCTCCTGCAGGCGCTGGAAGGCGCTTCGTCCTTCCCCGTAGAGGGTCGGCATCTGGATGTTAAAGATGCCCAGCAAGCAGTACGCTTCGTCCTCGACGCGCGTCGTCGCCCTCCGAGCAGCCCACGACATCCGCTGAGCGACGCTGAAGTCGTCGAGGACGCGTTCGTGCTGCAGCAGGCTCTTCGGGATGCCCGCGCAGGCCTGCAAGGCGGCGGCGAAGCCGGCTTTGGACCCGAGCACTTCTCATCCCTGGCCGAGGAAGACGACGAGAGGGGCGGCGATGAGCTCCTGCAGCGTCCACCCACGCGTGTGCCACCGGCTTTGGGCGAACTTATCGGGTGGCTGGCGCTGCGTCTCCGAGAGGAGGTTGTTGAAGGAGGACTCGGGAGGGACGTCGCCGAGGTACGCGTAGCAGATGGACGAGAGGGAGTAGTAGCGATACATGGAGTTGATGGCCTCGGAGAGCTCCGCGCTGCTGGACTTGTCGATGCAGCAGGTGTCGATCCAGACCCACCTGTACCCGTGCTGCTCGGCGAGCTCGCAGCACCGCCTGATCTTGTCGCCCACGAGGTCCCGCAGGGTCTCGCGTCCATCGGACGCGGCGCAGCGCTTCTCGAGCTTCCGAAGGTCCTTGAAAGACTGCTCGGCGTGGTCCCAGACGTGCGAGAGGATCGCGTACCCGTCCTTGACATCTTCAGGAGCGGGGAAGAAATGGAGCTCCGCGCGATCCGTGCTAAGAAGCCACATGTGCGCCGGTGGGTGGGCTGCAGATACAGTCAATGTGGCGATCAAAGGGGGGAGGACGATGCCCCATACCTGCTGAGCCGTGGTAAATAAGTGAGCAATAGCAACAGCAGGTGCGGGCGAGGACCGTTTCCCTACGATGCAGTCAGAACTGCACCGAAGAGGCCCGGGGGAGAACAACGCTCCAATACCGGCCGTGCTGTAGAGGGGACGAATGAAAGCAATGGCAGGCAAGAACAAGGAGGAGGATAAGGACGACTGACGAGCGCGCACCCTAGGATAGTGACCGGTACCCTGAGGCCTTGAGGCCTGAGGCTGTTGCTTATTCTTGCACAGCACTACATAGGAAGAAGACTGCCGCCTGCGGAAAACGCACCGGTGGGGAAGACGGCACCGCTCAGCGAGCGAGCGACGTCGAACGCGATGAGTACGTATCATTCTATACATGGTGTTCCTGAGTCTTATGCGCTCTGACCAGGTCGCGCTAGGCTACCGAGCGTCCGTCTTCAAGGTACTGCTACCGTGCTGACCAGGTTGAGAGCACGTGGAATCAGTATGAACTCACCGTCGAAAGTTGAGGCGTGCCCGCGGCTGCAGGTACCACGGACCCATCCGAGGGAGACACAACGTAGTCATCGTCAGCCTCCCAAGGCGAGTCAAGCTTTCTGGCTGGCCAGATCCGGCTGTGTCAGGTTTGTTAAAGTGTACGACTGCTATGAACGGTGCCACTGCTACCAGGCCGACCGACACCGGACGAGCGCCAGCAGAACAAAAGTTGCGCACGGACCATCGGTCAGTTTCAGGACCTCAGAGCCTAAGACGAGCAGGCCATGAGCATGAATTGCTCGTAAGCAAGGGAACCAGGAGAGCTAATACGAGGATGTCAAGCAGCGCAAGTCGCGAAGATCGCGAGCATATTCGCGCCGACCATCGGCTGCGTAGTCGCTGCGGTGCGGGAGCTGCGCACGAAGGTTGTTGGCTGACGCACCTTCGTCCATGCAGGGGCACAGCACACTGCGCATGGAAGCTTGTCAGGGCTTCTGGAGGGGCACGAGTCCGAGTATCGTGTTCCTACGGCTGTCAGCGGATGCAGGACATGACGGAACGCACTGGGAGAGGCCCACTAGGACTTTCGTCCACACAGCCGAGTGTCACTGTCAAAAGAGCCCAAAGAAACAACTGTATTGCGATGAGAGCAGATATATGGACGACGCGCGACACTCGCTGAGTCGCTTGTCCGCGACGAACCGGGACAACGGGTATGCATGTCAGGATGTCAGCCCCATCCACCGCCGAGGACGAAGAACTTCGAGCCGCATACTTGGCACCTCCGGTGGGCTCTTGTATCCGACTCGCCCCGAGCAGCATGGGCGACATGAAGTGCGTTCCAAGAGCGCCAAGCAGAGCCCGAGGAAGAGGAAGAGAGCTGAGATGATGCGGGCGGCAGGAGCTTCGTCGCGAGCGAGACGCCAGGCAGCCATCGGACAAGAAAACAATTATCGGGAGCGAACGCCGACCACAGCTTCTGACACGCAGATACATCGCCTTGCACAGTCGACTGACGAGGAGGTCTGCAAAGGTCTGCAGGAGGAGGTGGTGGTCAGAGGAAGAGATGCGTGGCCCCCTGCGTCGGGATCTGCAGCGCAGATGATTTCCGGTCCGGGCTATGCCTAAATGGGGCACTCGGGGAGGGGCGGGTCTCGGCCCGGCTGCCCCATCGAGAAGAATTGTGCCGGCGGGCTTGGCGGGATCGCTTGGGGCGCTGCGGATGGCCACGATGGGCATGGCACTGGGCAGCCGCCGCCAGCCGCTGTTGTTCTTGAGCTCTCCCCGTTGCGCCCGTCGTCCTGGTCTTCGTGCTGGACACAAACTACTACCACCCACGCTCTCTCCCTTGCTCTCCTGCTCTCGCCCTGCAGACGACCCCACCCTGACAGCACACGTCGGTACTCCACTGCCCTGGCATTACTCATCGGAGCATCATCATATCCTTGGTCTGCCGCGCTGTGCGCAGCTCCTTGTTCCTTTAACTTCTCCCGGTCCCCCTCCGCTTCCGCCTCTTTCCTGTCCTTTTCCCTCCAAGCTTTCCTTCTCCTCCTCCTCCTCCGCACGTCTCTCAGCCATGCACCTCCTCCCCCACTCCCTCGCCGTCTCATGTCTGCTCTCCGTCGCAGCACACGAAGCGTTCGCGGCCCCCAGTCCCGCACCACCACCACTACCGCGCACAGTACCCCTTCTCCGACGGAGCAAACCTCAGCTCACCGAGGCCGAGCGCTATGAGTGGCTGAGAGGACAGCGGGATTCGCTCTATTCCAAGTATACCCCCGGGGGCTCGAGCAAAAAACGCGCGAGCGGCCTGAACCTGTACGTCCACCCTCCCTGCCGTTCCCCCCTGCGTCCGAGCTCACGTTTCTGTCAGCATCACGAACCAGAACGCCGACTCCAGCTTTTATGGCTCAATAGCAGTCGGGACCCCCGCGATCTCGTACAATGTCATCCTGGACACAGGCTCATCGTGCGTCGTCCTCCCATCTCATATTGCTTCTTTTGTTCATTCCGGTTTTGCTGCAGAGACCTCTGGCTGGCTGCCAGCGACGGCTTGTCGTCCTCACAATCGGACGGCATCCCCACCTTTGATGGCAATGGTACGTTTTCAGTGTCACCATCTTTGCCCCTGCGCTTGTTCCCTCTTCCCGTTCCTGCTTTCTGCCCTGAGATGCCTTCCTGCTCCACCCCATGCCGAGCCGCGTTCCCGTTCCCCTCCGTTGTATGTGCGCTCGCGGCCCCGTCTGGGTTGGCCTGTCTTGGCAGCGCTGCTGCTGAAGCTGGTCGCGCGCCCCACCGACGTCATGTCTGCGGAGGTCTCGTGTTCGCGGCTGCGACTGCGGCAGTGTGCCCGCGCATATAGTCAGCGTAGCTGCGCCGTGTCTACCCGTTGGGGCGCATACAGACAGTGGACCAGTGCATACAGTCACCCTTTATGAGCATTCGCTCTATCTTCGCTTTCCCGATCATCCTCTTCGACCGCGGATGATTGACTGAATCATTGTCTCCGACAGCTTCGTCGACCTTCACAGACCTCAACACGCCATTCACGATCAGCTACGGTTCCGGCGCCGCACGAGGCAACCTGGGCCAGGACGCCGTGCAATTTGCTGGCTTTGAGGTCAGCGACCAGGTGTTCGGTACGTTGACATGCGCGTCGACCGATCCGCGACTAACCTCCATCCTGAAGGTGTTGTCACGCAAATATCGAACAACCTCCTCACCTCGCCGGTATCTGGCCTGATGGGCCTCGGTTTCCAGTCCATCGCTTCTTCAGGCGCCACACCGTTTTGGCAAGCGTTGGCGGAGAGCAGCGGCACCCTCGACCAGCCGCTCATGGCGTTCCAGCTCACGCGTTTCGTCGATGTACAGAACGCGCAAGAACTCGAGCCGGGAGGACGTTCAACCTCGGTGCGGTCAATACATCGCTCTTCACTGGCGACATCGACTACCAGAACATCCCAGCGGCCAGGAGGGCTACTGGATCCAGGAGCTGTCTGGTAAGCCTAATTGTCACGATCGTCGCCTTGTGCTGACGCAATGTAGGTTTGAACGTCAACGGTGCATCTGTTAACCTCACCTCGGGTTCTGCGTCGTACGCCGCAATCGACACCGGCACGACGCTCGTCGGTGGCCCCTCGGCGGCCATCGCTGCCTTGTATGCGCAGATTCCCGGCAGCGAGGCCCTCACTGGCGACAATGCGGGCTACTACACCTATCGTGAGTTGCACATGATATCGCGCGATGTCCTTCATTTGACACAGTTTGCAGCCTGCGACACGGACGTCAACGTGACGATGCGGTTCGGCGACAGCAGCATCTCGTGGCCGATCTCGAACGCGGACTTCCTGCTCATGC
>JABYQS010000508.1:0-19976 GCA_022592435.1 Cerioporus squamosus
CGAGATCTCAAAGGAGGCGGACTGGGCGCGGATACAGGAGATCGAGGAGGAGCAGGTGCGCTCGATGGTCGAGAAGATCCTCGAGCTTAAGCCGGACGTCGTCATCACAGAAAAGGGTGTCTCAGGTGCGTTTTTTGCATACCGTCTGCTTTCTCCCAATCCCCCATATTCATCTCTCGTCGCAAAGACTACGCCCAGCACTTCCTCTACAAGGCGAACGTCACCGCGCTCCGCCGCGTGCGCAAGACGGACAACAACCGCATCGCCCGCGCTGTAGGCGCCACGATCGTCAATCGGGTAGAAGACCTGCGCGAGTCCGACGTCGGCACAAAGTGCGGGCTCTTCCACATTGAGAAGATCGGCGACGAGTACTTCACGTTCCTCACCGAGTGCAAGGAGCCCCAGGCGTGCACCATCCTCCTCCGCGGGCCGTCCAAGGACATCTGAACGAGATCGACCGCAACCTCGCGGATGCGATGTCCGTCGCCCGGAACGTCTTCTTCGACCCCACGCTCGCGCCTGGGGGTGTTGCGACGGAGATGGCGATCAGCGTCGGGCTGCACGCGAAGGCGCGTAGTATCACTGGCGTCGAGGGCTGGCCGTACCGTGCTGTCGCCGACGCAATGGAAGTCATCCCAAGAACACTGGTGCAGAATAGCGGCGGGAACGCCATCCGCGTCCTCACGGAGCTCAGAGTGCGTATCATCGTATCCGGACATATAGCACCATAGACCCTGACATGGCTAACCCCTCCCGGTTCAGGCCAAGCACGCGAACGGCGAGCACTCGTGGGGCATCAACGGCGAGACGGGCAAGATCGTCGACATGAAGGAGTACGGCCTCTACGAGTCTGCAAGCGTGAAGGTACATCGTCTCCCTGCTCCGCTCTTCCCCTCATCCACACCCCTGACGACGATGTCTGATTTAGGTGCAAATTCTGAAAACGGCCATCGAGGCTGCACGCGTCCTACTCCGCGTCGACGACGTCGTGAAGGCGACTCGGAAGGACAAGGAGCAGGGCGGTGGCGGCGGCGGCGCGGCCCCGCCGGAAGAGATGATGGAGGGTTGAGACTCTGGAGAGTACCAGGTCGAGCAGCAGCAGCAGTCCGCAAACCAATCTATTCCTGTGTAATATCGCTACTCACTAGAGCGCTTTGCTACTACCCGGTGGACTGAGCAGAGTTCGACAACGGCGTGCTATCGTTGTGTGTGGCGGCTTCGAACTCCGTGGGCTCCGTCGCTCGCATAACACTCGTTCCGCTTCAGTGTATGCTACTACTCACGTCTGACAGCACATCATATGGGATAGTAAGACCCGCCAACAACGGTCGGTCTGCTCGTCTCCGCTTGGCACATATCACTCATCATATTTTAGGTCGGTGTGGCCAGCAATTGAACTAGTGTTCACACACCGGACCCCTAACCACGCCCAGCCAACACAGTACAAGTCACTCTCGAGATTATATGTGGTAGTGCATGAAGATTACACATAGGCATTCAGAACGCACTGACAAACACACACACTCCGTCCGCGCTGACCCGTGCTTCCCCGGTGCTGGTGTCTGCGGTGGACCAGCTGCAAGGTCCGCGCACATCTCACATTCCACGGACCACGAGCGTAGCGCACCCATTCAACCGGTGCAACCACACCGGTGCGCCACAACGTCTCCGTCTGTGGCTTCTCTGCTTCATTCGGACAGACTGGCGCCTTGCTCGTGTGGTTCCCCTGCATCATTTCCATTGACGCAGTGCCCTCACGGGTAGTCGGCAAGATCCTAACCGGGAGGGAGCGCCTCGTGCGTCCTGGAACCTGTCCGGAACCCTCAGGTGAGCCTTTCCCCGTATTGGTGCGTCGGACGGAGGCTGACTCATTTCATACCAAGTAGTGTGTAGGAACGCGGCGTTTTCGAGAAATTTTTCGGGCTCTGCATGAGTGGGTCATATTCGACCGCTTAAATGCGGGTTCAAATAGATGATGCGTCAGTGTGACACCGCCGCTCACCTAGCCTCGCAAAGAGCGGTCACTGCTCCCTGCTCAAGCTTACGAGATGCCCGGTCGGCCTACGGTACAACCGTCCAACTAGTGGCTCTGCGACATCAAGACTCTGGCCTCAACGAAGTGCGCCTCGTCCAAAGCACTGTCCGAGAGACGTCACACGCCTCGCTCCTTCTTCGGGGCTGGGAAACGAAAGCGGTCAGCAGAAAGCCTCCTCGAACTCGGACGTGATACCTGTGAATTGACTGGAAGTTGGGTGTCACCCAGGTCCATATGGCTTGGTATCCATCCCGATGAATCTTGGCTAGGGGGTTAGAACTGTATCCTGATGCTCAGCTCGAGTATCGAGCGAAAGGTACGTATGCCTCCAGTGTCGAGCTGCACCGGCTACAGCTGACCTCCAGAGCAACGAGTCTCTACAATTGTCGACAACGCCCTCTGGCGAGCCGTGCCGTAATTGGAAATGCGTTAAGCCTGGAGACGTCTGCCGTTGCTTTACTCAGCAACCCCGCTTGCGACTTCGGCCGCTCATGCCTGAGGTCAGCTCAATATGCGCTGGTCACAGCGGCCATCCACAAGATATAAGAATTCTCGACTCGGAGGGGGCCAATGCTACATTCCCAACACACACTCTCAACTACTCTCAACATGCGTTTCTCCGTTCTGCTCGCCATTGTCTCCGTTGCCTCCACCGTCTCCGCCAGCCCCGCTGGTGTGTATACCGGCGATGCCCCAGCTCTCGCCTACTACCCCGTTAGGATCCAGGATGGGCACACCTCCGCAATCAAGGGCTCCCCAAACGGTCTCTACATGTACCACGCCGCCTACCAAGGCATCGAACCGACTTCCTCAATGGGTTTTCGCTTCTGGTTCGGTGCGTCAACTGTTTACCGTGAGCTTCTGATGTTACTGACATTGACTCAGTCCCATCCAGCCGCAGCGCTGACCTGAGCTGCATCGTGAGTTGCAACGGGCAGTCAGGGAGAGCATCGGACATCTCTACGGCCGAGGCGGGCCTCGAAGGCTTCTTCGGCTCAAGGCTCTGCTGGTCGAAGCAGATCTTCTACCTCTTCAACTCTGCATACGCCTTCGGCTGCGATTACGGCCACGGCCAGTGCCAAACCACGAGCCAGTACCAGGAAGAGGTCGCGTGCGTGGACGATGCCTGCGGGAATACCCAGGGCGGATAGAACGGAGTGGCGAGCGCAAAGGTTACCTACGGGCTCGAGTTCGGGAGCTTCGGATGTTGAGATGTGCGTATGTGGCTGACAGTATAGAGAGGCGACGGACGGTAGCTTTTCCTCCTCGTGGTTTTGACGCACCCGTTCCGGTTCATATCCTCAAGTTTGTATGTGCATGTGGTTGTTTGCACTGTTGATGTCAATGTGCTGTGTTAGCTTGAACTGAGTGACGGTTGTGACCAATCATTGATGGCCACCTAAGTTTTGCATGTGGTTGTCCACGGTATGGTGGACGGTATTGGTGGCTGTGCAGTATGCTATGATGTCATCGCTCCTCTCCAGCCACCGACCTGCAAAGCGTGCTAAAGCTTGTCTCGAGACTCTGACTCAAACCACGTCAACGTCTCGAAGCATTGTCAACTTACTTCAACAATTAGAAACATGTCTATGGGTGACGGTGAGTGTATCCAAGTACTGGTCACAACAACGATACTCACTTCTTGGCAGCCGACGCAAAGTTCCCTGGCCAGCACGGAGCCGGTCTCCCGCCCTCTCCTTCACGAGAGAACCCCGGGCAGGTACGCGATCTATGCTGTGAAATAATGAAATAGGAGCTCATTGTACCGGGCACAGGTGTTTCCGCAATCCGACCCAAAAGGTATGAACGTACTAGTACATTGCACCCACCCAGCACGTATACTCACCATCTCCCTCTCCAGCCGCCCCAGCAGAAACTGTACCCGGGACAGGCGGCGAGCGGCAGCCACCGGCCAGCGAGGTCCTGGGCAACCCTTACGTCCTCGAAGAGTCGTTCTCGCGCCTCGACCACGCCCTCACAGAGGTCATCTCCAAGATCCAGCGCGAAGAGAAGAGCGTCGGGGCGGCGTCGAACGAGGACGCCCTCCTCCGCAAGTTCATCAGCTGGCGCGACGAGCTCACGCAGATCAGGCGCGGCCAGAAGGGCGTCGCGGGGAGGGAGAGCAATGCGGACGCGGCGAGGAAGCAGCAGGAAGGCGGGCTGTTCACAGACTGAGGCTTAGGCGGGAGGGGCGATCTTAGAACGGACTGAACGGTACGGACGGAAGGATTGCAATGCGGTGTAACATTGACCTGTAATACACTCTCACAACAACACGATCTACTGATGCAACCAAGATGTCCCAACGTCCCAAGATGTCCGTCCAACGTGCAACGTGAGCGCATCCTACTGATCATCTGGCAAAGACATGGCAGCCCGCTCCCAACGTCGCCACGGCTCCAGTCCAGGTACGAACCGCGCCTTCAACCCAGTGAACACCATCTTCTCCAACAAGTCTCCAACATGCACCAAGCACACCGCCAGAGCGCTGGCAACACCCCAGCCCTCGTCCAGTGGATGTCGGGGCGGGACACCACGGCTCGGAGTGCGCGCAAACCGCTTCGGCAGGAGCGCCAGACGCAAAGACTGCACCCAAAACACCTTCTCCGCGGGAGGAGCAGCGAACACCCGCACAAACAGCCCCTCCTCGTTCACCCGGAACAGGTCTTCACTCCTGCCCGCCACCAGCATATGCTCCGCGCACGGAGCCAGCAGCAGCGTCGGGAAGAACCGCAGCGCCGCATAGTGTATCACAAGCCGCTCCTGGGGACCCGCCGAGGAACTCAAACTTGAAGTCGAAGGCGCGAACACCCGCCTCGGCACCGACGGGTCCCCCGACTCGAGCACCACCGCAACCTCCAGCTCTTCCGCGCGCCTCGCCAGGAACCGCTCGACGGCCCTCCGCGCGAACGCCTCCAGCGGGCCCTCCTCCTGCCACCCAATCCCCCCATGCGCACGCCTCGGATTCTCTTCCTCATCTCTCGCGCCAGACAGAGACACGCCCCACGCGCGCATCGCGGGCTTCGGGTCCGGGCGCGGAAACACGTCCAGCCGCTTCACGTAGTGCAGGATCCACGCGTGGTACAGGATCCGCGCGAACGAGAGGAGCAGCGCGAGTGGGTACCGCGCGAGCGCGCGCAGGAGGTGCGCGGACGTGAGGGGGACGGCGCGCCGCGCGCTGAGCGTCGCGGTGAGCTTCAGCGGGCCTACTGAGCCTGCGCCAGCATTGGCATCAGCATCGGAAGAGGGAGAGGGGGAGCGGGGGAGGGAGGAAGAAGGTGCGGCGTGCAGGTGGATGCGGACCTTCGGGCGGGGCAGAGCGGAGGCAAGTGCACGCGACGACGGGGCGGGAGGGGCGGTCACGGAGACGATATAGTGCCCGAGGCGGTCGTTAAACGGCGAGACGTGGAAGTCGCGCGCGAACGTCCATTGGTGGTCGAACCTGCGAGCAGACCACGACCCGAGTGAGTGAGTGAGTGAGTGAGTGAGTGAGTGAGTATATGCGGCTTGAAGCGTGAAAGACCTACCCAGGCGGACAGTCCTTGTCCTCGCCCTCGCCCGTCTCGAGAGCATGGACGTGCTTCTCGCCGAACGTGTTGTGTATCTGCAGACGTCCATATGCATGTCCCTCTCAGCGATGGGCACACCAACCGAAGGATACGCACACACGCACCTCGAGCACGACCCACACCAGCCGCTCCCCGCCCTCCTCGTAGCAGTAGTACACCGTGAGCGGGTTGATGCCCTCGTACCCCACATAGCTCGGCATCGTCATCATCCACACCTCGCCCAGCCTCCCGCCGTCGTGCTGGAACTGCTCGAGCACCTCCCTTAGCTTCTCCTTGATGTTGCGATTCTTCGAGCGTCCCAAATCCTGGGCTAGGTACGCAGAACTTCGCAGACCAGTAACGCGCCAGGAGGTGCCGCCATAGCCAAACAGCCAGCCGCGAGCGAGGTCGAGCGAGTGAGCTTCGAGTGCATCCAGAGACACTAAGAACGCGAGTGTGGGGTAGGTGAACGCGTGCTTGGACGGTGTCGGGAGCAGTCGCGCGTGGGTGACCTGGTTCTCGAGGATGTACGCCGGCTTCTGCGCGTCTTCGCCGGTACGTTCAGCATCGCTCATACGGCACCACGCAAAGAGAGCCGCAAAGACCACTACGACAGACGCCACGAGGGCAGAGAGCATAGTCTAGAGGGATACAGTCGTGGAGGGAAACTACGAGACACGAGAAGCTGGGAGAGCGAACATGACAACCGTCGAGCGCAGCGTCGACGGCGAACTAAGCAATAAGCATACCATCACCTCGCACACCCATCAGGCCGGAATTCGTGTCATGCTAGTTCATTACACAAAAAAAAGAGAAAACATTAAGACAAGTAGACGTGAGTAGCATCCTACAATGAGAACGAAACGACAGGTAAGCTAGCGCGCAAGATCGTCCGCACCCCATCCACTCCGCTCGACCCAGCTGTGCACACTCTGGCAACCCGCTTACTGCTTCTTGCTCTTCGCGTGAGCAGCCATCTACAAGAGCACAAACAACGTTCGTCAGCTCAGCAACCCTATCCGCAATATGCACAAGAGAAACGCACCAGGTTGAGCGCAGAGCCTGCCTTGAACCACTCGATCTGGCCCTCGTTGAAGCTGTGTGCGAGCTCGATCTCCTCCTTCGTGCCGTCCTCGTGCTTGAGGACCATCGTCAGGTTCTTGCCCGGCGCGAACGACTCCAGGCCAAGGATGTCGACCTTGTCCGACGGGCGGACCTTGTCGTAATCTTCGGGGTTCGCAAACGTCAACGCGAGCATGCCCTGCTTCTTCAAGTTCGTCTCGTGGATACGCGCGAACGAGCGGGTGATGATCGCAAGACCACCGAGGAAGCGGGGCTCGAGAGCGGCGTGCTCACGCGACGAACCCTCACCGTAGTTGTGGTCACCGACGACGACCCACTTGATGCCGTGGTCGCGGTAGTACGCAGCGGTCTGGGGAACAGGGCCGTACTCGCCAGTGATCTGGTTCTTGACCTTGTTCGCCTCGTCGTTCTCAGCGTTGATGGCACCAATCAGGCAGTTTTGGGAGATGTTCTCGAGGTGTCCACGGTACTTGAGCCAGGGGCCACCAGCCGAGATGTGGTCAGTCGCTAAGGGGTAACAATTTTCAGTCAAGGCTCCTCCAACGTGTCTGGAAGATACTTACTGCACTTGCCCTTGACCTTGATGAGGATGGGGAGGTCGGTGGGGGTCTTGCCGTCCCATGGCGGGAAGGGCTTCAGAAGCTGGAGGCGCTCGGACTTGGGTCGACGGCAACCTGGACGGAGGCACGGTCCTCAGGAGGGGGCTGGAAGGTGTTCTCGCCGGGGTCGTATCCACGAGGGGGGAGCTCGTAGCCAGAGGGGTCAGAGAACTTGAAAGGCTTGCCGTCGGAACCCTCGAGGGTGTCGGTGAGAGGGTTGAAGCGGAGGTCGCCAGCGAACGCCATGGCAGTGACGATGTCAGGAGAAGCAACAAACGCGTGGGTGGCGGGGTTCGCGTCGTTACGGCCGGTGAAGTTTACGGTTGTACGAAGTGATGATCGAGTTGACCTCGCCCTTCTTCACGTCGCGACGATCCCATTGACCGATGCAAGGACCGCAGGCGTTGGCCAGGACAATACCGCCGACGTTCTCGAAGATGTCGATGACGCCGTCACGCGCGATGGTCGCACGGACCTGCTCAGAGCCGGGGGTAACCGTGAACTTGCTCTTGGTCTGGAGACCGTGATCAGCAGCCTCCTTGGCGATGGCAGCAGAGCGAGTCATGTCCTCATATGACGAGTTGGTGCAAGAACCGATGAGAGCAACCTTGAGCTCAGCGGGCCAGTTGTTCTTCTCGACCTCCTTCGCGAAACGCGAGATGGGGGTAGCCAAGTCGGGGGTGAAGGGACCGTTGATGTGGGGCTCGAGCTCGGAGAGGTTCTGAAGGAGTGGGTTAGCGGCAGCGGGAAGGGTGGGGATGTTATTGAACGCACGATCTCAATGCTCTGGTCGTACTCGGCGCCCTTATCAGCCTGGAGGTTGTGCTGGAAGCGCTTGGCGTAGTTGGCGATGTCCGAGCGCTTCGTGGCATTGAGGTAGTCGACCATGCGGTGGTTGAAGGGGAAGAGGGACGTGGTAGCACCAATCTCAGCACCCATGTTGCAAATCGTGGCCATACCCGTGCAGGAGAGGGACTCGAGACCAGCGCCAGTGTACTCGACGATGGCACCAGTGCCGCCCTTGACCGTGAGGATACCGGCAACCTTGAGGATAACGTCTGGAGACGGAGTTGAGGATGAATATGGAACGAGAGACAGGTCATTACGCACCCTTGGGGGTAGTCCAGCCACTAATCTTGCCAGTAAGGTTGACCTGGATGACCTTGGGGCACTTCAACTCCCAAGGAAGACCGGCCATGACATCGACCGCATCAGCACCGCCGACACCGCAAGCAACCATGCCGAGACCACCAGCGTTGGGAGTGTGCGAATCAGTACCAATCATGAGACCGCCGGGGAAGGCATAGTTCTCGAGGATGATTTGGTGAATGATACCAGAGCCGGGACGCCAGAAACCGAGACCGTACTGCTCGAGGAGGTGAATGGAATGCCATGGAACGGTAAAGATGGAAAACTGACCTTGGCGGTGGCCGTCGCCAAGAAGTCGTACACCTCCTTGTTGATGTTGACCGCCCTCTCCAGATCCTTCACACCGCCAATCTGGGCCTCGATAAGGTGGTCACAGTGGACGGTGGTGGGGACCGCGGCGGTGTCCATTCCTGCGGACATGAACTGGAGAATAGCCATCTATTGCGCATGACATGACGTCAAAAATCGTCTCGTGAGCGCTAGCGGATAGGGACTGACCTGAGCGGTAGCATCCTGGCACGCAACGCGCTGTGGAGAGGGTGATAAGACATGTGAGCGATGGGAGAGGGGGCGAAGAGGGGGGTGCATATACGCACGTCAGGGCGGAGCTTGAGGTAGCTCTTGCCACGCTCGATGTCCTGGTTGTGGGGGTCGTCCAAGTGACCGTACACAATCTTTTCGGACAGCGTGAGAGGCCGCTTGAGCCTTTGGGGGGTGTGAGGGACGCGTGTGCGGTGCATGCGAGAGGAAAAACGGACCTGTCGCGGACAACGGCGAGGTTGTCCTCGATGCGCTGGTAGTTGATGTACGCGTTGGGCTCGAGGAGCGACATGGGGACCTTTGTGGCCCCGATGGGCTCAGCAGCGGTGGCCATGCCCGCGGCCAGCCGCTGGAGCGACCGCTTGGCCGCTCTCGTCTTGGAGGCGAGGTTGAGCATGTCGTGGAGGGAGTCGAAGAAACGACGACGAGGCCAACGACGGAGAGGGGATCAAGTTGTGCGCGGCTCTTCCCGGGCACTCTGACGAATTTATCACTGCTGATTGGGTTCGGACCTCCCTCCGAACATGTCCGCCTCGTCGGCTCTCCCGGCCTCTCCCTCCCCGGCCGCCCAATCTGCGCGCGCTGATTGGCCCGCGCCCGCCCTCGCGCCCACGACGCGTACGGCGCGCTGCCCCCCGCCCCCGTCGTCCGCGCACCCGGCGACGACACGCGAGCCCACGACCGCGACGCGTGCATCCCCTGCGCACGGACCATCCCCCCTGACGCCCCGGCTTTTCCTCGCGCCACGTAGGCAAGCGGTGGCACGGAACTCGACAGGAAACACATGCAGCCCCGCCGCGCGCACAGCTGGTCTGCAGACCATCCCGCGTCTCCTCCGGAGCCACTCCCTCCTCTCGCGAACGTTCTTGTCCCGAGTGCTTCGGCTCGGCCGAGAAGATACTTACTGCATTTGTGTTCTTCACTTCGACGTCGGTACTCCGCGCGAATGCGCTGTATCGCCGACGGCCGCACCATGCCCGCACAACCCCGCACCGTAGCAGTATGGGCGAGCGCAGGTCGAAGGTGTTGTACGTGTACGGCATGCACAGGTCATGGCAGCTCCTGGCTACGTTCCGGCGGAAGGAAGAGATTCGAATCCGAAGCTACCTACATCCCCGACTACTTCTACACAATCAGTGCACATACATCCCGCATCTCACCTGCCCAAGTCTAGTAAATCTGCACAGAACCCCCCTCAAACCAAATCCCTGGCCCCTAGCCCAGCTTACTTCTTCTCAGCATACAACATCAGCGCGCGCTCCAGCGTGTCCGCGTCCAGCCCGCGCAGCTTCAAGCACTTCTGGAAGATCTTCTTGTCCAGCGGGTACTGCACCTTCGCCGCCAGGTGCTGCCCCGCCACCAGCGACTTCACCACCCCCGAGATCAGCCGCTGCTTGTGCACGTTGATCAGCGGCTCCAGCTGCATGCTCGCCGGCAGCGGCGCAAGCGTCGAGAACACCTCCGGGTGCGCCGGGCTCTCGAACGTGTTCGTCACCGGGTCGATCCCGACCGGCTCGTGCGGCGCAGTGGGGTCCACCAGGTCCGGCAGACTGCTGTAGTGATGCAGCTGCGCAAGGTAGACACCTGGATGTAGGCAGCATCGTCAGCGTTGCGTGACAAACACGAGAGATGTAAGACTACCCACCAAAGAACGGTATGCACGCCGGGTCGGACGGCGGCTTGCTGTCAGACGCCGCGCGACTCCGGGTCGTCGCCGACGACCCGTCCGCACTCTTCATCGGGGGATCCTGCGTGCTCGACCGCGCCTCGACCAACGAGTCCACCGTCTGCCGGATGTGCTTGAAGTCCCCCGCGCTCGTCGTCCAGTCCGTCAGGTCCCGCAGCATCCGCGCCTCCCACGTCCCGATCTTGCTGAACGCCTGCTGCTTCGCCTTCGCCACCCACTCGCTCCGCAGCCCCGCGATAATTGCAACAAGCGCGGTGAAGTTCTTCAGCACGTACGCTTTCTGTTGGTCGGGAACAATAGCAGTAAGCACAGATGTCCCAGCGATGCCCATAACCCTCAAAGAAAGAGATACGTACCCAGGCCAACCTTATGAACTTGTTGATGACCAGCGCCCGCTCGCTCGGGTGCGTTAACACGATCTCCGACAGCACAAAGTTCGCAAGCAGGTTAAACCGCCCGCGCACCGCCGTCAGCGCGCTCGTCTTGGACCCTCCGCGGCCCTCGGCCTTCAGCCGCGCACGCTCGCGCAGGAAGTGCGACCAGTCGAGGATGTTCGCGTCCTCGGCCTTGCCCACCGCATGCGGGGTGATCAGCTCCTCAAAGTTGATGTTCAGGAACAGCTCGCGGTCGATCATCGACAGGTGCTGCATGAGCGTCTCCGCGCGGTAGTTGAGCACGAACGAGTGGTGTCGTCTCAGAACCTGCGGCGGCACGCTCGGCGGTGGGGGCAGACCCGCCGATGGCTGTCGCGTGAGCCCGTCTTGGGTCGGTGAGCCAGCTGAAGTCGACGGGCGAGACGGCACACGACTCTGGAGGATCTCGAGGGGGACAGCATCTTCGACAAGCGGCCTTGCCTCAGTCAAGGGGGTAAGCGCGTCGCCGTCCGAGGACGCAGGATCGCTCCGTCCACCAGACACCTTGAGCATATCAAGCGAGAGCTGCTGCTGTTCTGGGGACGTCGCCGAGGTCGAGGGCAGGGGAACACTGGACATCGATGCAGACGGAGCCTGAGCGAGTGAGATCATCGAGCTCCTCGAGCTGAGCTGAGGCGACGTCGCCGACATGCCAATCGTGATGTCCTGCGCAGAGTCGCCAGAGAAGCGCCGCCGCTCGACCTGCCCGTAGTCCTCCTCGTCCGACAGCGAGCCCATCGAGTCGCGGGACTGGCTGCCAGCCTGCCGTTTTTGCATGGATTGGATCCACTGGTCGACCTTGCTTTGCTTCTCCTTGACCTTGTCCTGGTTGATCTGGCCTTCGAGCCTCCGCAGCGCCGCCTCGACGTCCCCGCTCTCCTCCTCGTCGCTCAGCGAGTCAAGGATCGCGTTGATCTGCCATGCCTGGATAGGTCCGCCCATCTCTCCGCCCTCGCCATCGTCCACCTCGACCTCAGACGAGGACGACATCACAGACGACCGCGACAGCATCGATTCCCGGGTGCGGATGCCCATCGAGGACACGCTCGACATAGACTGCCGGACGAACTCGAAGTCGCGTCGCGTCGGGAGCTTCCGCGTAGCCTTCTTCAGCCCAAGTCCTGGCGGAGGCGCGACATGTTCATGTTCGTCGAGGTTCTCATCCGAAGACAGGTCCGACAAGTCAAGATCGTCGATGGACACGATGTCCAGGTCAGGGTGCTGGCTGGGAGCCATTGTGCGAGACACGGCCGGCACAGAACGCAAAGATTCCTCGTCCAACGAGTTGTAAGAGTCCACGGACGGGCGCGGCGCAGACTCCGTATCGTAGTAGTTCGGTGGTGGTGGAAGCTCCTCGGGCTCTTCGTCTTCCACGATGCGCGCTGGAGGCGGCGACAAGCCTTCCGCAGCAGGAACACGAACCATGCTAGAAGGCGAGCGCGGAGATTGCGGGAGCGGCGGAAGCTTCGCGGGTGGGGAGGACACGGCGGTAGCAGCCGTCGACATGGTGGTCGTTGACGGCCGCTCCAATGCGACGTTCATCTGGCTCTCGACCAATCGCAGGTACTGCTCGACGCCACCCTTCACCAGGAGCAAGTCACCCGTCTCATTTGCCTCGACGTCGAACGCGGAGACGTCCACACCAACCGTCATAGACGCTTGTACAGGCCCTCGAGAGTTCAAGACGCGCTTCCACCGTCCTAGCCGGCCGATCGTATTGACGAAGACACGAGAGATGGTATTGTGCGGGAAGGGAGAGACAGCCACATTAGGATGAGCAGCCGCTACGGTCGCCGCGGTCTGGTTCTGTTTGCCGTACTGCAAGATTGACATGTGCAGTGGTTGCCGCATAATGACCAAGTCCAGTGCATTTGACGGCACTCCATTCGAGCCAAAGTCCTGGGCGGCGGGAGACGCGACTTCTTCAAAGTCGAAATCGATATCAAAGTCCTCGGGATCATTGAAAGAGCGCGCCTGCGAGTCGACGGAGGGGCGTGGCATAGTATTACTATCCGCGAAGGAGGCGAGCTGTGGGTCGGCGGACTTGCGCCTGTCGACCGACTTGCGGGCAGCTCGGTCGAGCTTCCGCATATGGGCGTCCTTGCAGTCTAGAATCACCTTGCGGAGCTGGCGCACAATTTTCTGTCGGTAGGAGTAGTGAGCACCATATCCGAGGAGGCCTAAATGTGCGGGCACCACATCCGAGGTCGCCCAATAAAGCAACATACCAATGCATCGCGGTGCTTCGTCAAGATCGGATCCCTCCGCAGCGAGTTCAGCCATTCCGCGAAGAGCGTCCTCAGCTCGCGATTTGGCACGAAGTCGACCTCGAAGAACGTTAAGAGCCAGTACCGGATCGCCGTGAACGTCCGCACCCGCACTATCCTTCGCACCATCTCGTCCCTGCTTGTTGTCGCCTCTCCCAACGCCCAGTGGAAACGACAAATCAACAGGTGCCCCAGGTCGACCGCGGAAATGTACGTGCGGTACGTGAGGAAGAAGATGAGGAGCTCGTCATAGTTGAGTTCGCTGGTGAGTTGTGCTATCCAACGCTCGATCGTCGCTGCGACGAGCATCTTCTTTGTCTCTCTGGGTTCCGCTGGTGTGGACGGTGGCGGGATCTCGGGTGGTTGCATGGTATAAATGTTCTGCAGAGTTTGGACACGCTCCTTACCAGCGCGGCGACGCGAAGCAGCTTGCGACACAGATGACAAATCTGTACTGGACGCCGCAAGCTCATCGTACGTGTCTCCGTCGGTGGCGACCTCCGCCCAGATAACGAAGCGAGGGTCATCTCGAGGGGCAACACTGTCTTCAGCACGCAACGAGAGCCTGATCGTCGTCTCTCCGGGTGTCGACACGAGCTTGTCGAGTGTGGGGAGGCCGCGGTACGTCTGCAAGACATCAAATAGTGCAGTCGGATATCGGGAGTGCAAAGTGGTCGCAGCAAGATTGTCGGGAGGCGGATTTGGCGCGTCGGGTATCGGAGGGACGGACTGTACGGAGGACGCCGAGGAGGACACGGGCGGCGTCGCTGATCCCGGAGGAGGAGTCAAGTTCCGAGGATCATCATCAGAGGCCGACGATGTCCCAGCCATCGAGAGGCGGGACATACGGGACATCCGCGGAAGGTAGTCTGCGCGAGCAGTGAGTCCAGACTCAAACGACTGCATCTCGCGCAGCACGGGTGGGGAGCTGAGGTGGTTCGGAGACCGCCATGAAGGAGACTCGAAGGAGACACCACGGCCAAAGGGTTGGCGATGGCGTCCGAACGCGCATGCGAGCTAGGCGGGCTGGAGGGCCCCTGATAGCGGAACGGGAGGGAAGAAGAGCTCGAGGCGAATGGGGATGTCGGAACCGAGGACCACGACATGACGTCCGCGAAGAAGTCGGTCGACGCCCCGATGGTTGCGCGCGGCCCATCGGGCACGATTTGGGGAGGCGAAGCCATCGGAGGGGCGAACGCGTCCGCGCTCGACACGCTGTGTGCGTGTGGTCTTCCCGTGGGCTGCGGCGGTGGCTGGGCAGGCGCGCCCTCCGCTCCCGTAGACGCAAGCCCGTTCGGAATCGAACGCGTCTTGCGGAGGCGCCGGGACGTGGGGGGCGAACGCGAAGCGGCCGAGACGTCGAAGACGGTGTTGGGGGGTGCAACGGGGCCCATCCCGCTCTTGAAGACGGACACGGGCAGGAACGAGTGCACGGACATGCGCGAGCGGCGCTTCATGTGGAGGGTATTGGTATTGTTCGTGCCGGCGCTGGGGGGCAGGGTAGTCGATGCGCGATCCTCGGCGTCCTGCCCCGACGCGGCGGGAGCTGACGACTCGCGATGTCTGACCGCACAAGGTACGGGGTGGGGCGGGGATGAGGATGCAGGGCACGAGACAATACGACAAGACCACTTACCCGACACGATACATCTGCTTTCCATGCTGGTTCACGAACGCGGTGATGGCATACGGAGACCGCACATCCTTGCCAACACCGAGGTACTGGTCGTACCTCCTCTTCAGCTCTCTTGCAGCCGCCCCGGAAGAGGTCTCGACGAAGCTTCCGTCCGCTGGGGCGACGTTAACCTCGGGATTGATTGAAAGAGGCAAGAACTCACGCGCGATGGAGATGTCTGCATTCGCGATCTCTGGCGGTAACGGCTCGAACGTCGGGGGCTCTCCTGCATCCGCGGGCACAAACTTGAGCTGAGAGTTCTCCGGCGAGACGGCGGGACGAGGGAGGGCGGAAGGGGGAGAGGTTGGGGGGTCTATCATCCCTTGAGGGGTGTCGTGAGGGTCGTTAGGTTGCGTCGGAGACATATCTTGCGTGCTTGAGGGGCCTTAGGACAGAGACATCGCCTTGTAAGTGCTTGCTGCTCTCGTCGTCGAGCTCGAGGATGAGGATAAGGACAAGGGGAAAGACAGAACGAACGAGGCGAGAAAGGCAATCACGAATTGTCCAAATTCGTACAACCTTAGTACCTGTATTTACTTCACGCTGTAACATATGATTCTTCATTAACATGCATGTCTCCACGCTCTCAAGGCGAGATCATGACGGTTCATTTCAGCCAACCACGTCCATCTAGCAAATCAACAAATCCAGGTTCACGCCGCGAAAGCTTAAGATCTGGGTTTGCTTGCAAGCGCCGGAACGAACCCGATTACTGAGGAACCACTACATAGTAGCTAGCTAGTACTGTACTAAGTACTACATACGTGACGACTGATCACTCTATAAAAGTATCGCGGTGTTGTACCGCATCACTGCATTGCAATGCTTCGTGGTATGCGGAATATCACAATCCTCCGGCGAACTTCAGACTCAGAGAGCGGACAAACTCGGATGCTTCTCAGGGGAAAGCCTTTCGAACTGCTCTGAAAGGCGTCCATGGGCCGGGAGGATGGAACCTTGCTAATGCGTGGAGGTGGCGTAGTTGTGACGACGCGAGAGGAGTTGCCAACAGCCGCGATAAAGCCTAAGGTGCCTTGTCCTGTCGACGTCGTGAGTGACTGAGTCGTGGTCGTCGGCTTGGAGACATTTATGTAAATGCCGTTAGTGCTAAAAGGGCGGACGAGTTTCCTGATAGCGCAAATGGCCTGGAAGGATAGCAAGGTACAAGTAGGGTCAAAGGAACCAAGAACTTGATACTGAAGCTTGTAAGCTGGGTCAGAGGCGGAGTGGACGTCCTTATGACCCACGCCTTGGCACGCAAAAGACCACACAATGGTCATGAAGCGGACATATAAGATCAGCGTTGCTCTCGGGAACGACAAGTATGCGTGATCATGAACAAAGGGGTCAGAAGTACCCGGTGTATCCAAGGTTCGGCAATGCGCCTTCTTGGGTTACAACCCGGCCGACAGCCTTTCTTCGACCCATGTCTGCTTACCTTCGAGTGCAGTTCAACGTTCTCCTCTTCCGGCGGATAGAGTCATCAGGACAATTGGCACCAAAGGTCGACCAAAGGCGACGGAACTTGGCCACCGAGAGTCTAAACATGACAAGTAAGTATCTTGTCACCATGCGACGGCGACATACTGGGATGTTTCTGCGCTTCCAGCACTGTGCCGAAGAACATCAGGCGGACTGCGACAAAAGAAACGAGTAAGAGGACTCTTGACACACCTTTCAGACCATCGATTGACCCCCGCTGCCGCAGTTTACCGCGGACCATAGGATTCGAAGGGAGGCCGTCGGAAGTCGCTCGCAGCGCATGTCGGGTGGTCCACTACGCTAATCATGATTTGCTGAGCTCGAGACCGGTCGCATTCCGGTTGGCCAAGGTGGCGTACCGCCGTCGGGATTCAATGTTCATGTGACAGACTCGAGAGGGGTGCGGATGACCGCAACACGGAAGCACATGCACTTGAGCAGTTCATGAGGAGGCCGGCACTCCGCGTGGTATTCGGACTGCAGTGCGATGAGAGATCCAGTGTACATGGGCGATGCAGGAGCAGCGCACCTGGGGTTAACATCGAAAACTTCGTGCTTACGTCGTCGCAGAACGCTAGGGGAGGCATCTTTGCAGATCCAAGTTAAAGTCTGGCCACCAAGAGACCACAGCATCAGCAACGAGAGCTATGCTCTGGCCGAACACCAGAACACCACCCGCCGAGTTATGCAAGATGAACGAGGACATGACCGCTCTCACACGGTCCGGCATGGACCGAAATAACTGGAGCAGACGATGCCCCGGAAGAATGCGTTGAGCTTGAACTCGGTTTATGAGTGGTAACAACATGCCTTCACCCTTCCTTCTTGTCGACACGAGGTATCTAGATCCTGCAAAACACTGTGACCACTTAGCTGGGTGCATCGAGGCGGTCTGGGCACTACTGGCTCAGAAGCTGAAGATGGATGAGTATGAACCTAGACGGTTCCCCATGAATCCAGATATACGCACGTTCAAACGTTCATGATTGGTCCATGCGTGATGATGTACTTACCTTCGCAGCGCAAGGCACAGGGCTCAACGCGACGGGACACGCCCAGATCGATGAGGAGCGCCATCCCAAAATGGGTATCACCGAAGACGCAGTCTTGGTGAGCACTTGAAGGGCGGATGTCGAGACTCGAGATGCAGTTCCAGTTGGAAACAGAGTCCCTCGCTAACTGTCGTCTCGAGCTCGCGCAGTTTCCACGCATACATCGCAGAAAACAAGCCGACTTGGCAAGTCCGAAGCGCCGCCGACACGGTGAAGGAGATCCGGTGCAAGAGACCGGTTGGGAGCTGACCAGTGCCAATAAGGAGCTTACTACTGACGGCGCAGCGGTGGTCGTCAGCTTGGGAACTAGTCGGGGAGCTTGGCTTACACAACCGCGTCGCGTCGCGCCGATACTCGCGGCTTCGCAGAGAGCACCGGAGAAGTTCGAAGACGGCGCGTATGCCGAACGCTGGGGCACACTGCGGTATCGATGGATGATGGTTGGGGAGGCAGATACAGAAATGCGACGGCGACATGGTTCGGTCGGCGTGGACGAGAGACGGATTTCTCTGCGGCCAATCCGCGACGAGCGGATATCGCGCGCGTATGGCCAGTCTGACGATGGAGGATCGCACGTTTGCGCTTAGTGAGCAGAGTCTTGACGGCTCCAGCGGGCAGCTGGCCGCTGTGGGCGATGAGCTCTGCGTATGGGCTGGACAGACACGCCGAACATGCCGTGTCGTGCGGAGGATGAGCGAGACTTTCGTATGTAAGGGCGGAGAGGAGGTAGAACAGGCGAGAACACACAGGCGCTCACACTGGGTGACGCATCCCGATGGATCTCAGATAACATCATCCTCGCCACCGCCATATAAACCCTCTCAGCTGCCCTCCGCTCCTCATCTCCCCCCTCTCCGCACTGCATCCAAAGCCATCCAGCATGACTGTGAGCCCTCTTCCTCCTCGATGCCCGCGTTGACCATGTGCTGACCCCCGTTCTCTGAGCAGCAAGTCAAGGTCGGCATCAACGGGTAAGATCTAATCGCCCCCGCCGTTCGCAGGCGCGTTACTGATTGCATCCATCCGCCGCTCCTTTTTAGTTTCGGTGAGCACACTCCCATTCACATCGCACTGTCGTCGCGAATGTACTCATGATGTGATCCAAAAAGGTCGTATCGGCCGTATCGTCCTCCGGAATGCTCTTCTCCACGGAGACCTCAACGTCGTCGCCGTGAACGAGTGCGTACCTTGACTTCCGCCTGTGAGTGCTCGATTAACCGCATACATGCCCCCATATAGCCCCTTCATCGACCTCGAGTAAATGGTCTACATGTTCAAGTACGACTCCGTCACGGCCGCTTCAAGGGCTCCGTCGAGGCCAAGGACGGCAAGCTCTGGGTTGAGGGCAAGCCCATCTCCGTCTCCAGGAGAAGGACGCTGCCAACATCAACTGGGCTCTGTTGGTGCTGAGTACATTGTGGAGTCCACTGGTGTCTTCACCACTGTCGACAAGTGCGCATACAGTCTCCTAGTTTTTGGAGATTGTTACTGACGCGCCCCGTGATCTGCAGGGCCTCTGCCCACTTGAAGGGTGGTGCGAAGAAGGTCGTTATCTCCGCTCCCTCTGCGGATGCTCCCATGTTCGTGTGCGGTGTCAACCTCGATGCTTACGACTCGAAGTACCAAGTCGTACGTATCCGCTCGCTCTTCAATGACACATATCAAAACGTATTTCTCACCCGTTCAACTTCCGCACTCCACAGATCTCTAACGCATCATGCACGACGAACTGCCTTGCGCCCCTTGCCAAGGTCATCAACGACAAGTTCGGCATTGTCGAGGGTCTCATGACCACCGTTCATGCCACGACCGCTACCCAGCGTACCGTCGATGGTCCTTCGCACAAGGACTGGCGTGGTGGCCGTGCCGTCGGCAACAACATCATTCCTTCGTCGACTGGTGCCGCCAAGGCTGTCGGCAAGGTCATCCCCAGCCTGAACGGCAAGCTCACCGGTCTCGCCTTCCGTGTTCCCACCATCGATGTCTCCGTTGTCGATCTCGTCGTCCGTCTCGAGAAGCCCGCTTCGAGGAGATCAAGGACGCCGTCAAGGAGGCCGCCGCCGGCCCCATGAAGGGCATCCTCGACTACACCGAGGACAAGGTCGTCTCGACCGACTTCACCGGCAGCACGGCCAGCTCCATCTTCGACGCTGAGGCTGGTATCGCGCTCAACAAGAACTTCGTCAAGCTCTTCGTGGTACGACAACGAGTGGGGCTACTCGAAGCGCGTCTGCGATCTCCTGGCGTTCGCGGCGAAGAAGGATGGCGCCATCTAAGGTGGCATGGGAAGAAGTATATCTAGCATTCTGTACTGCACCCTCGCTGTGGCGGATTGTATTTCTACGATGCCATAGATGTTCTACTTTTGCGTTCAGATACCCCGAGTGCAAGTCTTGGCATACTGAAGTGTGCGACAATGGAAGAGAAACAGAGAACAGATCCACCA
>JABYQS010000509.1:0-19968 GCA_022592435.1 Cerioporus squamosus
GTTGCTCATCGGTCCAGTCAGGCTCGTCGTTCTCTCTCGCTGGTGCAGTGTCCGACTCGGCCCTGTTTATGAGCATATGCCCGTTCCTTATGAGTAAATGTCAAAGTCTCGAATGATGTACTAGTACATTATATACCTTGGAACTGTTCTGTAGGATTATATGCATCTGTATGATAGCTGTGTGGTGGGTACAGGGTACTTAGGAGGAGGAGTATACTTGCGATCAAGTTGCATACTGGGATTGCGCGAGATTTATGCAGCTGCATGAGCTTAGTCACCATGAACCCTTGGCACAGTGGTAGCGCGTGAGATTCCAGCTTGGGAAATCCTCAAGGTCGTCCGTTCAATCCGGGCAGGGTTCAACTTTTGATCTTTCGTTGGGAAGATCAGGTCCAGTACTATTTGCCGCCGCCCGGGCCAGCGATGGGTGGCACACAACCTTGACCGTGACTTCAGCCTGCGATAATGGCTCAGCCCCCTGCGAAGCGTCCTAGGCCCGACTCAACCGCCAGCGACATCGCTGATCTAAAGCGAGACACGAGCTTTTGGTTTGAAGACGGGAACATCATCGTAGTCGCGCAGCAGACCGCCTTCCGCGTACACAAGAGCGTCTTGTCGCGCCATTCCGACACCTTCAGCGGGCTCTTCACCGTTCCACAACCTCTAGAGGGGGCGGAGAAGATCGAAGAATGTCCTATAGTCCGCATATCGGACTCTGCGCACGACTTCGGCCACCTTCTTCATGTGTTGTACGATGGTCTGAAGTACGTGCATCATGATCTGCGGGTGCTAGTTCCCTTGCTAAACGGCGACCTGCACCGTGTCAGCTTTCTAGAACCAGGAAAGCGGATGAACTTCGACTGTCTTTCTGCGCTTGCGCGTCTGGGGCACAAGTACGAGCTCCCGCAAGTCCTTTCGGCGTCCGTCAACCGACTCAAGGCTGTCTTTACCACCGACTTCGCCGTGTGGAAACAGCACAAGTTCCTTCGGCCCCTTGGCAGCCCCCCGAATGATCTGCCAATCGCGCTGTGGCCCAGAAACTGCGTGGAAGCGATCAATCTTTTCCGAACGCTCGGACGTCCGGAGATGCTGCCTGTCGCATTCTACCTATGCGCATATGCCGCGCCACTCTCGATGCTCTTGAGAGGTGTGCAGCGCGCAGATGGGAATTTGGAAACCCCTTCTGTCGACGATCTTGAGCGGCTCTTGACAGGCAGAGACCGCCTCACGAAGACGGGAAATCGCTACGCCTATGCTATCCATGGCCTGGAGCGGTCTCCAACCTGCCGAAGCCCTCATTGTAGGGCGTACCTAGCAGCCCACCAAAGCAGGGCTCTATCGGAGAACTTCGAGGGCTGGGAGGTGAGAAACGTGCTCCACGTGATGTACCGTGCGTCCCTCGAGAGTGCCCAGAAGTCGGGTGCCCTATGTGCGGACTGCATTGATGCAATACTGGCACGTCAGCTGCGGATACAACAAGATATCTGGCGGAAACTCCCGGAGATCTTCGGTTTGGAGGTAGAAGGATGGCCAGTTGCTGCCTGAGGTGGGTGTTCGTCCTGTTTCTTGGTCTGCACACCCTGCGTTGGTGATGCTGCTATATGTCTTGTTTGCGGACTAATCTGATGTTGACTTACTTCTACCAGGGACGGATAGGTCGTCTTATACATCATCCCTTGGAAGTTGTATAGTGGGAGCTATGTTGTATCTTGTATCTGGGAGGAGTACATGACGACAATCTATCCGATATCATACCACGCAAGCAGACCCCGCTACCCCGAGCCGAACAAGAATAACATACATATGCACGACCTGACTTGAGTTACAGCTATGTACATGCCAAGCGCATCATGGTGGAACCGCCCTCGGCCAGTCTGCTACAATGTCCATCAAACTCAGAGTCTCGGGAAGAGCATCCCATTGCTCTTCACAGAGCTTCTGTGCGCCGTCTGCAATCCGATCGGCGCGAGCTGTGCAGAGGTATCCCCTGTCTTTCGCATCCTTCACTACGGCGTCAAGTACCGACACCATAGAGAACACGTCCAGGTCCACCCCCGATAGGTTTCTCAACGGGTACGTCGCGAGGAAGGTGACCTCTTCCCTGCAACTTCTCTGCTGCGTACAGCCAGGAGATCGCTCCGCGAGAAGGATGGGCTGACTCCAGGAGCGTGCATGGTCCGCAGTATACATGTCCCGATCCTCGAGACACCTACGTAGGTCTTCCTTGGACAGCTGCTCTAGCGTTCCGTCGGCACGGTGAACGCCATCGAGGAGCTCTGCGATCGGAAGGAGGCATGACAGATAGAGCGCGGTCAGGAGCAGGTTGAGTTGCCCCGGAGTGCCGAACAGGTTGACAGCCTCGATTGGAGAAATACCTTTGCTCCGCCAGTCGGTCGGAATCTGGTATTTTCCCCGCCAAACCGCGTAGTCGTCGGTGTAAGTGGTCCTGAGCCGCTGCGGCGCCTCCAAGAAGACGGAAGCGAGCTCGTACTTGTGTCCCAGACGGGCGAGCGACGCATACATGCTGAACCGCTTGAGTTCGGCGACGGAATCCATGTATCTAGAGAGAAGAATATTTAATGAGTCTCGCAAATGGTGTTCAATGTCGCGCCAGCACCCACCCCAAACCGTCGTACAGCGCGTGCAGCAGGTGCTTGAAGTCGTGCGATGAATCCGTGACCCGGTTAGCAGGACACCCGTCAATCATCTCTTCGGACGTGCCATCGATGGGCCGAGGAAGAGCGAAGAGCCCGCTGAAGGTCTCGGAGTGGCGGGAGACTCGGAGGACGCCTCGACGGACACGGAACGCAGTCTGCTGCGCGACAACGACGACGTTCCCGTCCTCAGACCAGAAACTGGCGTCTTGTTATGGCTCGGAACCACCACGTGTGATTTGGTCGGTCCTAGGACGTTTCGCAGGCGGGCGGCTTGGAGACGACATGATGATTGCAAGTGGTGGTCGAGGACAGGAGAAGTACTGCAGCATCGCCACGCCCGTACAGGTGTTCTTTGCCTCTTTCCCCGCTTAGACGGCCGTTAGAACCGAAGTCGAATTTTTGTGGCCCATCCCGGGCTTTAAGCCATGATCCTCAGTAGGCACGCGAGCATCCACCCAACCGCGCAGACACGAGAGCTGAGTGATAGATATTGATAATGGAGGGATGAGCGAGACGTACGTGCATGAGTGAATAAGAGACAGACAGGATTATGTCGATGAATGCGTGCGATGCGAGAGAATGAGCAAGTGATGATTTATGGAAGGAAGGGAACGAAAGAGAGCATTATATACTGGATTGAGCTTATCTGTAGAGTTGGATTTGCATTGTAGCAAACGGGAGGGGACGAGTAACAGCGCGACGTCGGAAGAGAGTGGCGCATAACAAGGACATGGATGGATGGATGGTCTTTGGTGACGCATACGAGAGACGAAGGCGGCGCGCAGGGAGCGGGCGTGTATGAAACGGTACTCGGAAGCGGATGAAATAATACACGGCGCGACGCACAGTACGTGTATGTGTAGCGAGAAGTGTCCGCAGGTGTCTGCGTTACATACATACAGATTAATCTACAGCATGCGATCAGAGGGGTAACAAGGCACATCTGATGATGAAGACGTACAGGATACGCATATTTTTGAACGTTAGTGCACCACGGTACCATGGGAGAAGCTCAGCAGTAACAGCGCGTCCTCCATCTTCACGCCGCTGTCGAGCTGCGCTGTCGTGGACATGGGCTTCTTCTCGTTCGCATATTGCGCGTATTCCAAAGGATACCGCTGTATGGATGCCTTGGTCTCCCGTGCATGCGGGTGCGCGAGAGGCAGGGCGAGGCTAGATGTCGACGCAACTGCCGAAGGCGGGGGTGATGACTCTGGAGAGGGAGTGACAGCTTCAGGGTAATCCTCGTCGCTGCCGACGTCGGAGTGAGAGCGAGCGAGCGGGACGCGGGTGTACAACGGCTGTGGTTGTCGGACCGTCTCCTCTGTTTCAATTTTGACGAATTCGATACCGGGAGTCGACGACGTTCCGCTGGGGGTCGCTGTCCGGGTGAGACTGGTGTACGTGCTCGACTCGTCATCGGCGATGTCCATGGCATCGGTGTCCTCGTCCATCTCACCATCGTCACCGCTTGCGCTCCCGTTCTGACGCGCCCGCTTCCTATCGGACTGGCGCAAGTTCCGGAACCAGTTCGTCACCTTGCCCAAGTCCATGCCGATCTCCGCAGCAAGACGCTGACGGTCTTCAATAGAAGGAGTCTTGGTACGGTTGAAGAGCTTCTTGAGCGCATCGAGCTGCCATGGCTCTGGGCGGGTGCGACGGGGTCGGCGGTGCGTGGCATCGAGAGCGCGCTCAGATGGATGAACTGGATACGGAGAGGCGCGGGGAGATGAAGGGCGGCTGCTGCCACTGGGCGCAGCACTGGGCGAACGGCGGGCGCGTGGAGGGTGGAGGAGCGCTGCTAATGATGGATGTGATGTCGGTGGCGGGACCGAGAGCGACGGGTGGAGGGCGCTGGAGGACGGCGGGATGGCTAACGGGGTGAAGGCGCGGGACTGGACGGTGGCGGCCTTGGCAGCAGCAGCCTCCTCGCGCTTCTTTGCGATGCTGCGTTGGTTCTGGAACCAGTTGGTAACACTCTGATAGCGCCTGGATGATTGGATGGTCGGATGTTGTTTGATTTTGTGAGCGTGATTTGTCCGACGCGGAAGACGGAAGCGACATCGAGGGAAGCGCCCAGGAAGGAGAGGGAAACAAGGAAGATCAGATTTCAAATTGCCATATGCGGGATCGTATGACAACGGGACTGGGACAGGACTTACATTCCGATCTTGACCCCGAGTGCTTCGCGCTCTTCCTTGGTCGGATGCGGCTTGAGTTCATAGAATTTTTTGAGCTCCTCCGTCTGCTCCTGCGACGGGCGGCTGCGGGCTTTGCGCGGCATGGATGATTCAGCGTCGAAGAGGTGTTGCTGCTGGGGATCCCCGGCGTAGAAGAGCGAATGTTGCGGTGGCGGGTGGGCGCTGGACGCAGAGTGTGCAGACAATGGATGGTACAGCTCGTCGTCGGATATGAGCTCGTCGTACTCGAGCTGATGCGGGGGAAGCGATGATGATGGGGGAGCGGATACGGACGCAATGAGCGCAGATATAGGCGGTAGCTCGCATTGAGTGAGGGGGGCTTTGTGTCGCTTCTTTGAGGAGGCGCGTTTATTCTGAAACCAAGAGTTGACAGTCTTTGTCTCCCTGTGTGCCGTGGGGCGAGGGTGAGTGGCCGTCGACAATGGACGGACAAGGGGACCGGAGGAGAGCGGAGACGGCAACGTACATTCCAAGCCGCTCAGCTAACGCAGTCCTGTCCTCGAGTGACGGGTGCTCGGTCTTGTCATAGAGCTCATTGAGTGCGGCGAGTTGGATAGGCGAATGGCGGTGACGGGGCTTCTTGGGCTGTTCCTGCTTGTGATCCTTGAGGGGGAGCTTGGAGGAGGCCGCGGCAGGCTGGTCCCAGTGCGCGAGGGAGGGATGCATGTCGGGGCGGGGACGGGACGCGGACAGAGATGGAGGGAGGAGGGAAAGAGGCAATAGGGGAGGGGAGGGCTTAACGGAAAATGCAGATGCTTATAGAAGATGCGAGGAGCATTTGGGCGACATGTCTCACGGCTAATGGATGCTCTCTCAGTCCGTCATCACTCTGCAAATGGCCGACGTCGGCCGGCTGCTGTAGCCTCTGTGATCGGCCCCTGCCCTCTTATGCTCGAATCTTTGGCACTGCCACGCTCCGCCCAGACTCCGTACACAGAGTGGGCTTCTGCGGCTGTTCTGGCTACAGTACTACTGCTCCTCGTCCCACGCAGCACCAGCGGAACGCCAGAGCTGGGAAGGACAAACTTCGGGAGAGGCGGTGAGTAATACTGCCAGTTGATATGGCTCGGTTGGGGACAAGCAGACAAGAGCTGTGCCTGTGAGTTCATGCTTGACCTCGACATCCACGTGCGAACGATCATGATGACTATTACCAACTCGGTATTATCGGCCATTTATGGGCGCCTATATATAGCACTTTTACATGATCCCTTCCGGCGCTCCAGACCCCGGCATCGGTCCACACAAGCATACCCTGTCCCGAGCCCTGTCTGTGCAGCCAGCACTGGCTCGACGCACGCCATGGTGCGAGCACGGCGCACGGATGCCCAGGACGCTGGGGGTCGGCCACAGGGAGACTCGGAGGGTCAAATCGGCGGTCGTGGCAGCTGCTATAGATCTGGCGATCTGATGAGATGTTATGCATGACGGCTAAGGCGCGTCATCCGGTGCCCGCCGTCGAGTGGTCGAGAACGGGCCCCACAACGCCTGATCACGCTTTCGCGCGGTCGTGCTATCGCCCAGCTCCGTTGCCACCCGCCCGCGGCTTCCAAGTCTTCTGCGTTCGCATGTCCGCCACCCTAACACCTCTGCCGTCCCAGGCTTCCCGTCCAACTTCCACCCGTCTGTCCCGCAGTCTACTTTCAGACGTTAATCAGAGTTCCCGAGCTCCTCGCCCGGCTGTACATGTCGCTGCGCATGTCGTATTATACTTACACATACATTACTAGATCCGCTGGCACTGATTAGTCCTCGTGAAGCATGCTTCCTGCATACCTAGGTATGCCGCCGCCGCCGCCGTCGCCGCCGAACCAACCGCCGCGCCGACTTCAGCTTTCCGACTCCTGTCCCTCGCCGATGTTCTTTATCCAAGCCCCAATTGCTCCTCTGCAACGCCGGTACGGAACGCAGGCACAGGCATGGGCGCCCCGGTGAAGTTGCACGGACAAGCACATGCAGATCAGCACACGGCTCGCCAGACGCTAATCCCGGACCACAAAACACTCACAGGAATCCTTCGTGCCGGAGGAACAGCGCGCGTTTCGTGCCCTTGCTCCAGAACCTGATAGCGTACGACAGCGTGCTGATCGTCGCCGCATGACCTGCCAAAATCCAAATTCCAGGGATCCCTGGTTAGCGACCCGCCCAGCACTCGCCGTCGACGTCTGCGGCGCGACACAAGTGACGTACCCCGAATGAAATATCCACCAAAGTATATCCGGTCCAAGTTGTACTTTTCCGCGTTCATGTATCTGCAAAGGTGATCGGCGCGGTAGTTAGCCTATCTGCTGTCCCTGGACCTGGCGTGGACGCCACCAGCCAGAGGCTAGCGGCACCGAGAACAGCCGCGGCAAATGCACACGGGCGGAATGGAGGCAGGGAGAGCTAGCACGTACGCAATTTGCCCAATGTTGTTCGAGATCGCATACAGCAGCGACTTTGCGATGTCCTCAGGCGTGAACGTCCCCCGCTTGCCGCCCTGCTTCTTGAACACCTTCCCAAACGTACTCGCGATCATCGTCGACTTCAGCCCGAGTTTGGAGTAGTCTGACCCGTAAATGTCACCGACAAGCATGTCCACCGTCTCGTTGTTACCTTTCTCGGACAGCGCGAGCATCTCTGCATTCCAGTGAGCGGGCGAACACTCTGCCACCACGTATAAGCGACGTACCGTCGAAGGTCGTTGCAGGTGTCAGCATGCTCAGAAGACCCCACAGCGTCCCTCCTCCCAGACTGGTCCCGCTCACACGCTCGAACGACCCGTCCTCGTCCACCTTGACGATCGACACGCCCGAGCCGATGTTCACGAGCAAGCACGGGAGCTGCGGCACAGGATCCTGCACGAACGTCACCGCGTACTTTGGCGGGTCCGGACTCGGCCTCTCCAGCGGCGGGGGCTGTTGGTGGGGATGCGAGACCGAGTGGATGAGCTCGTCCGAGAAGTAGTAAACCTCGTCCGGGATGAGCGTGATGAACTTCAGGCCCTCGATGAGGCATGCCATCTCATCTTCGCGGTGCACCTCGACCTTCACCTCCTCCGCGAGCAGGTCGAAGAACCGGTGCGCGCCGCCGCCCGTCGCGATGATCTTCACCCCCCGCCGCATCTCCTCCAGCGGGACCCCGTTGACCTCGGCCGACCGCTCGATCAGGGCGCGGATGAAGGCCAGGCAGTCCTCGATGTGCTCCGTCTCGAAACGCTCGAAGTTCAGGGAGCCGCCGGGGAAGTGCTGCACGGATGCGCGGCGCAGGAGCGAGTCGTGCAGACGGGATGGGTTGACCGACTCTGGGGAGAGCGAAGCGGTCGCAGTACCGTTCAGGGTGGAGGACGCGGACGCGGCAGTACTTTCTGGGGCATCGCGCGGGACTGCATCGACGTAGCTACTGTGCCCATTGCAATGCTCGAGCACGGAAGGGGTCAGCGCACCCTTGTTGATCCCGCTGATGCCATTGGCCTTCGCTGAGGGTGAGGATATCGGGCTGTCCCTTGTCGGTGACGACGATAGAGGGGTAAGGATGTTGCTTGGGGACGATCCGCGTGTCGCAATTTGGGAAGGGGAGGATGGAGGGTTCGTCGATCGCGTAAAGTAGATAACTTTTGCTAGTGATCCGCCAATCTGATAGCGCAGTTTGTGTCCTCAGTACGAAGGACGCAATGTCACGCGAGAAGAAGCAAGGCTACGCACGTCAACGGCGATGTGGGACACGGGCTCGATGTAGTTGGGAAAGTAGATACCGCGACTATCGCGCGTCTTCTCGCGTCAACCGCGGGAAGCAGGGAGATCCACGCAGCAGCGAAGGGAAGGCAGGGCGGATCGGGAGAGGGTGCACATGTGGGAGAACTTGAGAAGGAGGTCTCCTGACTTGGGTGCACGGATGGACGTACCTCGGGCGACTCCTCGTCCAGTATCATTGCCCCGCGCGTATCGACCTGGATGGTCTTCGCGGTGGGCAGCGACGGTCCTGCAGCAGCCATGGTATGGTATGGTTCCGTGCCTCCAGATGCGGGGTAGTAGGGCGTGGTCGGCGGATCCGGACTTGTAGTACGATCGTCGCCGGTGTCAATGAAGCAAGCCAAGAAGCACAAGCAAAGGACGAGAGCGTATATACCGACGCCCGAGGAGGATTAGCAGAGAGGCCGAGTAGCCGACGGAGATGGGGTCACAGTAGCCGATCTCGTCCCAGACGGCGAGGCGGGCTCACGAGGGTTGGCGAGGGGCGTGCAGCTGGTGTCACTTTACAAGCCGCGGCGGTCTCCTATTCGTCCGGCCGCGTCGTCTCGAGAGGGATAATTGCGAAGTCGGGGATAGGACGAGGCGCGAGGAGGGCGGCTGCGTGGGAGGAGGCCGGGTGGTACGAGGCATGGCATGTCGCGTTGGGGAATGTGGCGGCATGGCCTTCGGTGGGACGACTTCCCGATCCCGGAGGGCGTGCGCGACTTTGCTCTCGTGTCCTCCTCCCCACACGCCCGCCGCGACGTGCGACTCCCAGCGGAATCGGGTCTTCCGCCGTTCCATGCCTCCTGACCTCCCTGTGCGTTCCGTTCCGTCGACGGTCGTGGCGTTCGTTCTCTTACACTCCGTACCTCCCCGGATCATGAGAATAGACGGCTGCATGTCCGCTATACGTGGGACTGTATGGACGTTTGACAGGCTGTGGCCACAGCACAGACAGTTCGCAGCTAGAGTGACCGATAAACCAGGTACGCATATGCATCAAATCAATCTATTACGCCCAACCCAACGTACGCCGTACATCAACGTTAACCAGGAGGAGCCTCACAGAGCCTCACTGCAGCGTCAGCTTCTGTCCTTGCAGGCTTCACACTCTGGAGACTCGAGTTCTCTGACGGCCTTGCGGTGGATTATCGCTGTTTGTTGCGGCCAATCCACGTGTCACGGCGTACGGATACAATGCTGCGGCAGCGTTTACACTCTAGGGCCTGCAGACTGAGCTAATCCTACGACTGCGATACCCTGCATTTCTTACACTCAGCATCGTCCCGATTCTCTTGGAGACGATGTCAACAGATTCGCAAGTTCCAACTAGAGATTCAGACTTGTGGCTGTTGGACGGCAATGTCGTTATCGTAGCCCAGGACACGGCCTTCCGCGTCCATCGCGGCCTGCTCTCCCGCCATTCCGAGGTGTTCAACGGGCTTTTCGCTCTCGCCGAGCCCGATGAGCCAGCTGCAGCCGAGCTCTGCGATGGATGCCCGGTTGTCCGCATCCCCGACTCTGTCCATGACTTTAGATATCTCCTGCATGCGCTCTACGATGGGTTGAGGTGAGTCTTCGTTCCGTCCATACGACGCTGCGCGCGATGATCTCACATACTGCACCGCCATTCCTCACCAGTTCTATGGAGTCCGTGGAAGAGCGTACCAAGTTCAGTATGTACGCAGCCCTCGCCCGCCTCGGCGACAAGTACGGGCTTCCTCACATCTTCGCCGCCGCAATCAAGTGGCTAAGCACCATCTTCACCGACACGTACTCCGTGTGGCATGATCTGTGGACTGAGCACCGGAGTATGAGCGGGATCATGAGCGATCGGGGCGTCAACCCATTCGAAGCTGCCAACCTCTTCCGCGTTACAGGACAGGACCGGATGCGCCCCACGGCACTCTTCATGTGCTGCCAACTCGACGTTCCTCCAATCGTCGGCGGCCTCCCGCGCGCAGATGGAGTGGTGGAAGTGCTGTCGAGGGAGGATTTGCAGCGGTGTCTGCAAGCAAGGATCCAGTTCACCGCAGAAATGACCACCTCGATGCTCAAGTTTTACTTCGTGCACACGACCACGTTCGCCGCGGAATGCAGCAGCCCAGCTCGTTGCAGCGAAGCATTCACGCGGGAACGGGAATACTGTTGCTTCCCTGTGAACACCATCTACTACCAGCATCCAATGAAGATCAGCATCTGGATGTGCCGTACACGCCCCTCGCTGTGCGACCGGTGCGCCCAACACATGCTGGAGTATGGGCGAGATCTTGCGAGGACTCACTGGAACGCACTTCCCAAGAACATGGGTTTGGAAGACTCTATCCGAGGTTGGGAGACTGTGCTCGATTAATGTTGGGACGACAGCTTCCTACACATGCATGATGCATCCTGTCCTTGTACATGTATGTACATGTGCATCGCGCGTGCACTCTATCTGTCTGTCTGGTCCACTCGGCGTATGTACTCCTATGCCTGATGCTGAGGCCGAAGTAACACCCCTCAGTTGGGGTCAACACGGATGACGAACGCGAAAGAATCACTGATCAGACCCGCGCAACATCGCGATCCGGCGTGAGGGGGTATACCAAGGCCTCCAGTGTACATTTCACTCAGTAGTCAGTAGCATACTAGAAACAAATTCGATCGCATCGCGTCCCCCCACTCTCTCTACGCAGGTAAGTATGTGCACCGAACCAGCGACCCACAACTACGCACACGCGCGCGATCAAGGTCAATCGGCGAACGGGGGGAAATGAGAAGGGGAGGGGAGACCACCCGAACATATACGTACAAACAAGATACAGCGAATCGTTACGACGACTCCAAAGACAGCGCGCGCAGAATTCCAGGGCCGACGTTTTCCACCATTCCATCACCACGGAGCTGAGTATCCAAACTATGTAGCGAAGGGGGGGAAGTAAGAAGGACATATCAATAATTAGGTGTTGGGGATCAGAATCCGACGAGGCGGAGGAGGAGATAGATTGTGGAGCCGAGGAAACGGATGGCGGACAGACCGGCCCTATAACGCGAGAGACGTGAGCTCTACGTCCACTGACGGGGACAAACGGGGCGGTACTCACAAGCAGTAGAAGAGGAAAGTGAGGTAGGGGTTGAAGTTCGCGTCCTTCGTCGTCGCCACATGTTCGTTGACCCACTTCGTGAACGCGGTGGAGGTGAAGACGAGGATCATGATGATGTTTGTCCCGACCCACGCGAGGACGACGTTCGTCCGGCTGTTGCGGTCGTGGTCGGCCTGCTTTGTCGCTGCGTCACGGTGCTCCTTCTCCTCTGGGGGCTTGTACGAGAGCGCAGTGCGGGACGCTGACCAGACCTGGTCGACGTCGTCGCGGGCGGTCGGAAGCTCGACCTCCATCAGCTCCTTGCCGTCCTCGCCCTTCACCTTCTTTGCGCCACCGAGGTCCTTGGATGAGCCGTTGTCACCCTTGGTACCCCAGGTGACATCGTGCAGGTTGCACATGGCGTACATCACTGTGGAATGACAGTTAGTGAAGCACGTTACTCGTCACCGGCATTGTACGTACTGAGAATGTTGACGTCTGGTGAAGAGTGCGGAGTTCAGTACGTGTGAAAGATGAGAATGGGTAAACCACGTACAGCTAGGCAACCAGAACATGTACTGGATGAACGAGGTGAACATGTGCCAAGGCTCGAAGTGCATGAAGGAGCCGATGAAGTAGAGACCGTATGTCGCAGCAAGCGAGATGACGATATCGCGGAAGGTCGCATTGGTCTCCACCAGTCTGTTCAAAAATAGATGAGGAAGACATCCCAAACGACACCATTGAATGGCACACGTACTTCGGGAAGTCTTTCCAGCCATCAACAGTATGCGGGACGGCCAGGTAGACCGTGTAGCCAGCGCACCAAAGCGTGATGACGTTGCAAAGACCGAAGAGGACGATACATATCGAGTACGTCCACTTCGAACCCTGCGGCCGGTTTCCGAGCGAACAAACCAAAATGATGAAGAGAAGACCGAGGTAGAGCTTGAGGAACACCTCGAAGACTTCGGGGCCAGCACCATCGGCGAGGAAGTTGAAGGCATCCTGCGTGCCGGACGTTGCTGAGGACACGAGCTGGCATCACGAAAGATCACTTCAGTAACCACTAGGAGGAAACAGGCATGGAGGGACTCACGAAGAAGAACGCGAGGTAGAAGTTGGCGAGGGAAGTCCAGGTGAAGAACAGCTGGACAGCGTTGTAGATGAACTCGATCTGGAGGATGATCTTGCGGAAGAAACCCTGGCCAGACGTCCAGATGCGGAACCAGAACACAGTGGCATGAACGGAAGCGAACAGGGAGCCGTTCAACCAGCGACGACGCTGCGAAATGAACTCGGGGACCTGGAGGCCGGTGTCAGCACGGGACAGAGATGTATGTATGGAAACGAACCGTAGTCGGCACGTCGGTTGAGGCCTTCGCGCTCTTCACGTACTGGAGACTACAACGAAGCATGAATCCAGGTCATGTACAGACACACAAGGAACTTACCGCCAGGCCTCACGCTTCTTGGTGACGATCTCGAAGCAGAGAATACGATCCTCGGCGAGGTACATGTTACGCTCTATCGGCATGCAGCGGTCAGAATGTGCACTCTGATGATATATCGACTGTTTGCGCACCGAACAGTCCAGCATCGCTGCCTCCGCCGTGCATAGTCTCTCCCTTGAAGTAAGACGCAAGGGGACCTTTGCCGTCGGGACCGTTCTGGAGCGCCTTGTAGCGGTACGCACTGAAGGCACCGGGAAGCACGGAAATGTAGCCGAAGACGCTCTCCAGAGGCTTGTCGAGGATGTTAGACATCTTGTACTGCAGTCCGACGTGACATTCAGCCATCACGCCATATCAATCTAAGACCGTAACCGGTATCGCACCTCGAAGTTCTGCGAAGCTGCGAGCGGGCTCTTCAGCAGGAGGGAGCAGGCCTTGCCGGTGTCGACGCAGATCCTGCACGATACGGTCAATGAACAGCTCTGAACGGGACATGCGCCAGTAGGCACGTACTCTCCGCATGCGCCACCAACGCCTGAATGCTTATCGAAGCCTAAAACGCGCTGTCAACACGCTGATCAGGATTCCGTGCCAATCAAGCTCACATTTCCAGAGTTCGTAGATCGACGTTCCGGTGGGCTTCGTTCCGACATCGAGCAGGATGCAGACTACGCGGTAAGTGAGCCATATGCTGGAAATGCCACAACACCAGGCAACTAACCGTTGGGTTGGATCAGAGGGCCGAACGCGTTGAAGAACCAACGGTGACTGATGACCGCCATGAGCACCATCTCCGCTATGAATCACCGGTAGTAACCGACCTGTTCAGCTTCTTCTTGTTCTGTTCCTTCAAGCAGAAGATGACCTGCACAGGGCAAGCACCCTGCGAAACCTCACCACGGTCGGTGACAACCACGTTGGTGGTATACCTAGGAAGTGTCAGATAGTGCCAGAGAAGTTCATAGCGTGGGACCAAGCTCACTCGAAGATGTGCGCAGTCACGTCCTTGCCGCCAATCGAGTCCTTGGCGATACCCTCTTGGTAGCACCCCATCTGCACGCGCGTTCATGAGCGGACCATTGATATTAGCAGTGTGAATACGTACAAGAGTGAGCACCTGGAGGGTGCGCTTGTTGACCTTGTTCCGTCCATCGGACACCACGCAGACGACGACCTTCTTCCATCCGTCCGGACCCCACATCTTTGACTTGGTCCGGCTGCACAGATGCGCGATGTTCTTGAGGACACTGTGACATCCTTCCATTCAGCAAACAGCTCCCGCCGCCGATAGCAACAATAGTGCACGTACGCGTTCATAGTGCGACAGAACAGCACCTCGTCCTCATTGTACATCGTCATCACGATGAACAGCTCCGTGCGGCGGCCCATGAGGTACGGGCGGAGTGTGTACTTCTGGCGCATGAAGTCGTCGGGGTCGCACGTCGCGGCGGTGTAGCGGAGCTTGGTCATCTCCTCGGTCTTGTCCATGCTCTTCGGGACGATGTGCGTCGGGACGTCCATGTCGAGCACGAGGTTGCCCTGCTGCAGCTCGACCTGGCGCACCGAACGCCGCTTCATGAGCTTCTCGCGCGCGACGGAGTAGCCGCTGCTCTGCTGCTGCATCATGCCCGGCCGTTGCTGGGGCGGGTAGTTGCCAGCAGGGGGTCCCTGGTATGGCATAGTGGGCATCGGGGGGACGGAGACTTGGCTCATCTCGTAGGGGTTGAGGTGCGCCTGGGAGCCGGCATAGCTGCTCTGGTAGGACTTGGTGGACTTCGTCTCCCAGTTCGACTGGTTGTCAAAAGAGTAGTCGTGCTGCTGGCGCTGCTGCTGGGGCGCAGCCTGCTGGCCAGAGTAGCCGTAGTTAGGAGCGTTGTTCGCGGGCGGGTAATCGGGGAACGAGTTCGCATAGGGATCGTGTTGCTGGTGATAAGCCATGGCTGGGGATTTGTTGCGGGGTGGGGGCGGGAGGGAGAGTGAGCCCGAACGCGTCGGGGAAAGAGTGTAGCTCTGAAGGAGTGACTGTCTGCTCTGCACACGAAACCGCCAGGGAACGCAGAGAGAGAGACGAGGCCCGGGGCGGGAGGTGGGAGATGGGGGGAGAGGAAGAGCTGGGCTGTGAACGGAAGATCGTTCAGTTGCAGTCGGCACCTTTCTTGTCACGCTGCCTCTCCGGCCGTCTATAGCCGCTCGCATCTTGGCCCATCACCAAAACACCGCAACATCTCTTTGCACCCACAGAAAAACGTTCAGACACGGATATCTTACGCCGTCTCAGAGTTCGTACAACAGCCATCTACATTACGAGCCAGCAGAACCCTTCTCTGCCGCAAGAGGAATAAATGTGGGTGAAGTGACTTCGTTATGACCCCGCAGCGCCCGTTGCTATGCACATCAAACTAGCCAGCTTACCCCAGCTAAAACGTGCTAGCAACCATAGTCTTGTCGCTCTATTGGTTGCCCAATAAAGCGACTATGAAAGTAGTTGCTGTTGGGGATCTCCTAATAGCCGAGTGCCGCATCGCCATAACGCCTACCAAACCCCGGTCCCGCAACTCGTGAAGAACTAGATGAACAAGATGTGCATACCCTGCCAGAACTTGCAGCGCGACTATCTTTGGTGCACACTACTGGCTCGTAGTATACAGACAATATACGATTCGTCTAGAGGTACACAGCGTAGACCGATGTGACGGAGTGGACAAGGAGTACAAGGGAACATCAATGCCGCCATGGGAACTTGAGAGGTAACTTACCTCTCCATCCGTATCATGTTGTTCCGACGTAACCATCTCTGCTTGGAATGGATGAAGTAAATGGATGTTTTCACAACAGGAGGCTGTCATTCATGAATGGTCATAAACAAGATGGGATCGCAACAACAACCAACACAAGGAAGAGTTCTCCTACAGGTCGTATCGCGGACCTGCTCACCACGACAACTTTAACCGGGGAAGTGGGAGAGTGAGCCTTGTACGACCGGATCGCTGGGGTCAAGCAAATGACATCAGAGCAGGTGCAACTGAATAGCGACGCATGGAGGGCCAGGTCAGGTAGGCAACGCGGCCACTGAGAACACTAAGTGGTGCAGCAGCCAAAGTCCGGTATTGGATGATGACGTCGATAGACCGAGGGGATGTGAGCGGGATGTGATGGCTTATGTACGATGGCAAGCGTGAGTCCATAGCCAAGATCATGAGACATGCCAGGGGCTCCGGAGACACCTTCACAGCCCTCGCTGCGGAGCGCGGGCGAGAGTCAGCCGGTCGGAGGACAGAAGCATGTGGGGAAGGGAGTCTTCGCCGGTAGAAGCTCGGTCACAATTGGGTTGCGCGGCATGCAGTGTGCGGCTTGCAGATGCTTGTCAAGCACGGTCGGGGTCTGGGGCACATGGCGGGCGTACTGCGGCATTGAAAAATAGGAACAGCAAAGTCGACGAACCTCCGAGGTGGGGCTGGACGGCGTACGGGGGGCCAGTGGGCGGAGGGAGACGATTGGATGCCATGGGAGACGCTGGGCGAGGCCTAGAGTCCTGGACAATTCTGGAGACCGCAGGCGTGGACACGCAGCGGACCACAGCTGGAAGTAGCGGGCATCGAGGAGGCTGCAGCGGCGGCGAGAGAGCGAGCCCGGCTGCAGCTGAGCAAGATGCGCGAGAGGACGAGGGACGCGGCTCAGGTGAAACGGACGTGGAGGAGGAAGGAGAAGCGATCGATGAGATTGGCGTGGTTGCCGGGCGCCTGGGTCCAACGGCCATGTTCCCACGGGCAGCCCGCCACCTGGGCAGCTCGCTCTCCTCTGTTCTTTCTCGCCCTTGTACTCGCCCCCTCCTCCCTCCATATATACGTCCTCGTCCGTCCTCTCTCCGTCCTCGATATCTCCCCGTCTTCCCTCTTCTTCATACGTCGGGTAAGTCTCTTTCTCCGTCGCCGTGCGTTCGTCGGCCGTCCTCTGCGCACCCCGTCCCCGCTCGCTCTGCCTCCCCCTTCCCCTGCCACCCAGCCGGCCACGCCACCGCACGTAAAGATCCCTGCAGCCTCTCGAGCACGCGAACACATCCCTTTCCGACCTCTCCTCGTAGCGGCTGCGCCGATGCTGTGCCCGGCGTTCCCAGGATAGCGTGCTTTTCAACTCGGCGGCCTCACCCCAGCCCTCACCCTCCTACCCTCTTAATCCCCACCCGCTTCCATTCCCTTCCGTTCCTCCCTCTTCCCCGTCCTTTCGAGCTAATTGTACTTACCTCTGCTCGTCTCCAGAACCCCACTACCTCTGATCTGAACATCGATGCCGACTCCTCTTCGCACCGCCTCGACCTCCGTGTTGGTGGAAAGTACAGGTTGGGCAAGAAGATTGGCTCCGGCTCCTTCGTGCGTGGCCTGGTACAGCGAAGAACCCGACGCATTCATTGACCACATGCTGTTGTAGGCGATATCTACCTCGGTATCAACATCATCTCGGGTGAGGAAGTCGCCATCAAGCTCGAGTCGGTCAAGGCCAAGCACCCCCAGCTCGAGTACGAGTCCAAGGTTTACAAGACTCGCTGGTGGCGTTTGGGTCCCCTTTGTCCGTTGGTTCGGGACAGAGTGCGACTACAATGCCATGGTCATCGACCTTCTCGGCCCGTCGCTCGAGGACCTATCAACTTCTGCCACCGCAATTCATCTCAAACCGTCCTCCTCTTGGCCGATCAGCTGGTATGTAATGTCCCTTGTAACTCGCATCGCTTTGTATCGGCTTATCGGATGTCTAACGCCACGTCATTGCAGATCTCCCGCATCGAGTACATCCACTCGCGCAACTTCATCCACCGGGATATCAAGCTGACAACTTCCTCATGGGCATCGGGAAGCGCGGCAACCAGGTCAACGTCATCGACTTTGGTCTGGCGAAGAAGTACAGGACCCCAAGACCCACCTTCACATCCCCTACAGGGAGAACAAGAACCTGACGGGTACCGCTCGTTACACGTCCATCAACACTCACTTGGGCGTTGAGCAGGCTCGTCGGGATGACTTGGAATCCCTTGCCTACGTCCTCATGTACTTCCTCCGCGGCTCTCTCCCTTGGCAGGGTCTCAAGGCTGCGACCAAGAAGCAGAAGTACGACCGGATCATGGAGAAGAAGATGACCACTCCAACTGATCTGCTCTGCCGCGGTTTCCCCAACGAGTTCGGCATCTTCGAACTACACCCGCGCGCTCCGCTTCGACGACAAGCCGGACTACTCGTACCTGCGCAAGCTCTTCCGCGACCTGTTCGTCCGTGAGGGCTACCAGTACGACTACGTGTTCGACTGGAGCATGCAGCGAGCCATGGATGAGGGTGCCGGCTCCAGCAACAAGGCCACTGCTGGCAGGCGCAAGGTTCTCCAGGAGGGCGAGGACGACCGAGGCAACGACAGGATGTGAGTCCCGCGCAACTTAAGGTTCGCCCACTTTTACTTACTTGGTCCAGGCTGCGCTCCCACACTCGCCAACAGCAGGCTGCTGCCGGCCGTCGGCCAGCGTTCCATGCCCCGTCGCGGTGAAGACAACTGGTAAACGCCTCCCTCTAACATGACGGGGGAGCTGCGGTTACAGCACGTCCGGGTCCGGCCGAGCATGGGGGGTGGAGGGCAGATGCATGGGAGCGCTCGGTATAGGTTTGATCGCCTTCGGTATGGATGCCTCGGATGTCGGTTACGTTCTCGGTTGTCGCGTCACCCGCGATCGGGAGGGTGGAGGATGCGCAAGTTGTAGGAGCACGCTGTGGGAAGAAGGCGTGCGGGCGGTGGATGGACGTACGCGTCAGCCCCGAGTTCAGATCGTCTCCACAAGCAGGACGGTCGTGGCTGGCGCTCCAGGTCTTTGCGATCCACATACCCGCCCCTCGCCGAACGGACCGGTCTCTCGCACGCTCGCGACTTATGCGCAAGGTGTTCGCCTCAAGAGCTTGCACCCACGCACCCCTCCCAACGCTGCCAAGTTTCTATCTCGTACGGACGCTATTTCCTTTCAAGCCTCCTATTCGGCGGCCTGCTGAGGCCGCCACAGGATGGCCGCCTCATCCCCCTCGCATGATATTCCCCTCGCGCCGTACCGTGATGATCGCTCCTTGACTCCATGATGATTCCCTCCTACCCCACAGTACACGCATCATCACGTCTCATGATTCATTGTATATCTTCCAGGTTCTCTTCCGTTTCCTCCTAATACGCCCACTGTACGCCCTGTGCGTCATCCCCGTTCCTTTGTTGCAGTCTCCTTATCCCTCCCTCGTATATTTGCCTCGTCGTCACGTTGCTGGATCTCGCTACTTGTTTTCCTCCCTCCTCCACTTCTTCGGAGGCCGACCCAGGACATTGGTCGGTCCCGTCGAAGGCGCGCTGGAGAGAGAGGGCGCCGCGTCTGGTCCGGGGGTGGAGGTCGCTGGTGTCGGTAGTCGGTGGCGGCCGGTGGTTGGCAGCGGTCGCTAGCGTGGAGAGCACGCCGAGCTCTCCGCAGATGCGGACGAAGTCGGCGGGAGGTTGTTGGTCGCGGCAGGCGGCGTAGACGGAAGAGCAGGCGAGGTCGGTGACCAGGCGCGGTATCCATCGTTGTATTCGTTATTGTGTGCACACTCATCGTCAACCAAATCACTTGTTATTACCCCATAATCTTCGAGTGTCTAGTACTTCCACGCACACTTGCCGCTCTGACTTGTTGGTATAACCAGGATAATCCAAACTTGTGTAGATTGGATAGTTTCTCCGAGTGACAGCAGGCATGTAGACAAGGAGCAATTTCTCATGCAGCCCTGTTGTAGCAGGCCTACGCATGCAAGGAATTTCGACTTACTTTCCGAGGCGTTTGAGTAGAACGCGACGTGCTGTGCCAGCGAGCCACGTGGAGCAGTGCGAGT